>VYZV01044812.1:28980-60952 GCA_013401275.1 Pandion haliaetus | reverse complement strand
TCTCCTCTCCTCTCCTCTCCTCTCCTCTCCTCTCTTCCTATTCTCTTCTCTTCTCTTCCTATTCTATCAGAAGTGGCTTTGTGTCTGTGTTTTGGTCAGGGACCCGTGCCACAGCCCTTCCCAGTAAGGTGTCTGCCTGGCTCCGTGTTCTTTCTATCCCATCTCCTCCACACACTCGTGGTGGGGATGCTATTCCCATAAAACAGGCATGTGCTGGCGTCTCTGCCTGGTTACACAAGCTGGCTCTGGAAAACCTCAGCTCCTAGATTACAAACATAGCAGGGCTCTGTCTGCAAAGGTGTAAGGTTACAAAACACACACTCGCACGCTCACACGGCTTAACCAAAACCACCTAATTTTTAGCAGTTTGTGAGGGTTTATTCATTACACTGTGGCTGAGGAATGCAGGAATGCGAGCAGCGTTAAACCTATTCATTTGGTGGGGAGGCATCTCCTCTACCCTGCTCCAGCCTGCTTGGCTTTAATGATAATTGCACCTCTTGAGTTGTCGAATTGGCTCTCCGCCATGCCGGCCCTCCCCATGCAGATGTGTGTGGCACAGCGCTGGGAAGGAAGGCTGGAGCCGGGAAAGAGCTTAGGTTGATGCTTTGGAGCAGGGCTCTCCTTCCCGCCTGAGTGTGCCCCACATCCCGCCCCGCATCTCGCCCCACTCCCACCTCTTCCCAGGCTCCTCTGCCATGGGCAGCTGCCTGCTTCCAAAAAGGCTTTTGTGCTCCTCCTGGTACTAGTTCTGTCAGGGAGGGAAAACCTGCTGGTGCCTTCTCCCCAGCAAGCCGTCAGCCCTGCAAATGGCCCCAGCTGAGGTTTGAATGGATCCTACCTCCTTCCCAAAGACCCTGTCCTGCAAATCCTGGTCCACCCTGCCTGTATAGCACTGTCCCAGTGCTAGCATGGGCAGCGAGACTCATGGATGCTCTTTTGCTCTTGAGCCCAGGCAGGGAGGAGGAGGACAGTCACTCCCTGACTCTTGTGTTTCCTGTTGTGGAATTTATTTTGTCTTTTTTATTTTTATTTCTTTAGTGCTTTGCTTCTGATTAACCATCCCCAGATGGATCTAACAATATCCTGGCATTTAAAAATTAACTATTGATTTTAGAAGCCTTGTTGCTTTAAAGATGGGAAATATATTAAAAAAAAGGCAGCAGTAATTTTTGTTGGCTTGTTAAGAATTTGAAAGATGCAATAAAATCGGCTTTTAGGTTTATTCGCACTGCCTGTTCCCAGGAGAGGAATGCAGTGCTCTGCATGACCCGGCTGCTTGCAGCAGCTGCTGCCATCGCTGCTCTCAGCTCCGCTGCTGGAGTTTCATATAAAGGGCCTGGGAAGTTAGGGAAACAGGTAACGCTGAATTCATAATGTGAAGATGGGTATTTGTTAGCTGTGGATGCACCGACTGAGCAGCTGGACAGTTTGCCGGCAGAAGTGAGTGGCATGGGTACGATAGCACTGTCGACCCAGTAGAAGCTGGTACAGTTGAATTTGAGCCACAGAGACACATAGAAGGTTTTATTGAAGGTAGCGTTAAGGTCTGTGTTTAAAGGACACTGTTTTGAAGGGTCTGTAATGAGAATGGAAGCAGCCTAATTTGATCAATTAGCTGGGGACCAGCCATTAGCTGGGGACCCCAAAGCTTCTCAATGCTGCACAGTGCCAAAATGGAGACAGCTTGTGCCTAAACGATGAGATAAAATTAGTCATGCTTCAACACCTGGGACACATTTGGGCAGAGTTTATCAATTGCACTTGTAGTACTGTGAAATTTTAGTAAAACCCTCTTTCCTGGCAGAACTGGGTGATGGCGAGTTGAGCAGTAAAGCCATTTGTGTAGCTGCCCCATGTTTGGGATGCTCAGGTACAGTGGTTCCGTATCCAACTTCTGGATTTTAGGGCAAGCCACTAAGCTGCTCTGTGCCCATGGTCCACAGCTGTACAGCAAGACTCGGGCAGAGGTGGTCTTCCATGCTCTGCATCAGGCTCATTTTTGGTCATGAGTATCGCCAGTAGATAGTTCCTGTCCAATTTCTTCTTGGTCAAGTTGGTGGACTTCTCTGGAGGTGTGACCTTTGGACACATCATCCTCAGTTGCTATGATGATAGTCCTTTAATTGTTCATTTGTATGGCAATTTAAGAGGTTACGAGAAGGCCAAATGAATTAATATGAGGAAGGTGAGGGGCTAGGATGGACAAGATGGGGTCACTAGGGCAAGTGGAGGAATTAAAGAAGAGCAAATAAGGCTGTGGCAAGGTAAGAGACTTTTCTGGCTGCTCTCTCCACTTGGCACATTCACTGCCCCAGACTGAAAAGAAGCATTTGCTTGACAGCACACTGGAGAATACATATGGCAAATAGAAGTACTTTGCTTCATCTTATATCTTGGTGCTTCTCCAGTCAGGGTGGACCTGCTGACCATGGGGTGTTCTCCATGGTCACCTGTACCAGTGGCTCAAACAGTCGAGTGCCATCACAGCCACAGCCCCTGGCTTTGTGTCTGTTGCTGCTGGAAAGATCCAGCTTTGCAATGTTTGGGCAACTCTAAGGTCCTGTTTGCTTTGTTAGGGACTCTGTATGGTGAGGTCCACTCTGCACCGCATTATCTCCTGTTTCTTTGAAATGCCCTCTCCTGGTCATAGTTGTTTAACCCAGACCTTGAACACAGAGGGTTTGGGACTAGGCAGTGGTAACAGAACAGAAATCCTCAGCACTTTTTGGGGTTTTTTTTGCTTGCAAACACCTGCAGGCATCAATCTTATTTCATGGATGGGGAAAACCAAGGCACACGTGCCACCTCCTCTGACAGCCCTTGCTCTCTTTAGAAGTTCAGCATTCCTAAGCTTTAAAAACAGCTCTTATCTGTTGGGGGGGGGGGTGGGGGGGGAGGAGAAGAAAAGAAACAAGTGATGTGTTTCACACTATCCTCTTAGCAGGGACAGTGGCCACTGCTTTCCACCCCATGTGACAGTGGGGCACGACCCACCCTGGGAAATACGGCGGAGCCATGTAACCACCCCAGCTCGCCTGCTGGTAGCTCGTACCCTGCGGCAAGGCAGCGTGGTGGGATGGATAGACTTGTGCTAAACCAGTCCTGCCTTCTCTCCCAGCAGGTTGTTGGGCAACGTTGGATGGGTTGCACAACCTTTCTGAATTGCAGTTTCTTCATCGGGATGACGATGCTAACAGTGCTTAAGTAGTCTTTTAAGTGCTTTGAGATCTATGGAAGGGAATTAAAAGAGAGATGAGAGAGGGGGTGGGGGAAGGGAAGGGATGCAAGTGTCAGGAATTTCACTGGGAAAGATTTTTCATCATAGCACCTTTGTATTTATTCTGATCCCATTGCTACTGTTGGCTTTTTAGAGCTAGATCAAGACTATGGTTAATGCAAGGCCCTGAACCTTGCTGTTGCTGCTGGATGATGCTTGACATCATTACTGTACTAACAGCAGCAGCAAGGCTGATAAAAAATATTAATGTCTCCTGGAATGTAGCCTCTTTGGGATGAGAAGAGGTCCTGGCACTGTGCTTTGCCCAGATTTAGCTGCAGATAATGGAGTTTTTCCTACTGACATCTTGGGATGATGCATGGTCGTATAACACGGTCCTTTCATAGCATTTTTGCCACTCCAGCCCTCTTCCATGGGCTTACTTGTCCAGCAGTGGGTGCTTGGTTGCAATTTTGGGGCTTGGGCAGTGCCAGCCATGCGTTGCCCAGTCAGGCAGGCACAGCTGGTGACTCTGCACTTGCTCAGCGGTTGTTGTGTCCCTCTCCCGGGATCTCCGGCTGAGCTCAGCCCCATGTGTACGCACATGCAGGGGTGTGGGGCGAGCGCCGGCAATCCTTTGTCCTCCTCCCTGGTGCTGGGGCTGGCTGGCCAGCCAGCATCAAAGGAAAATTTCCAACTCGTGTCTCTTTTCTCGGAGGCTGCCTGGCTCCAGTGTTGGCTCTCAGTGGCGTTGAAGCCTGCCTGGGAATGGGCGCGACTCCCGCATAGCTCCTGGGTCGACTCTCATTAGGAAGGGCGTATGCTTCGGAGAGGGTGAGCTGTGCCTCTCGTTTTGTTTTGCCGCGTAGCAGCCAGGCTGCAAAGCCAGGACGCAGAGCTGGGTTTCTTCCCCAGGGCTTGTTCTCACCGGCGCTCGCCCTGGCTGGCAGCCCTGGGTGGCGCGGACCAGTGATTAATGCCGGCACGGCAGCAATGCCGTTGATGGCCAAGCCCTTTCCTGCGTGCACTGGGCTGTTCTGCTGGACCCCTGGGTGGGTGTCCCATTGGAGCTGCTCTGTGGTTTTGGGTGGGGGTCTTAGCCCTTGCTCTGAGTTCCCCAAGCAGTCTGTGGTGGTGAGAGACAGCTCTGGGGCAGATGTCACGACCCCCAGTTCTGGTGCTGCCGTCTTCCAGGCTCCTCCCAGAGCTGGTGGCCCCAGCGTAGCTCAAAAACCCAAACTGGGTACTTTGTAGAAAAAGAGAGGTGGCAATGAGTGCAAGAGCCAAGGATTGAGTTTTCTGACCTCTCCAAACCAAGTGGAGAGAGCCAAGCTTCAGAAGCTCCCTGGGGAAGGTTCCCAGCTTGGCAGTGCCCAGGGTTACTGGGTGAAAAGCCATGGTCCTGTCCCCACATCTTCCCACTGACCTGCGTCGTCATCACTCATGCTTCAGGTCCATCAGAGTACAGCAACTGGCATGAACTGGGTGCTTTTAGAAGGTAGGGTGTGTGCGTTGCTCACTCGTCTCCTTTGAGGAGGAGGAGGAACAGGTTGCCCGGAGAGGTGGTGGATACCCCCTCCCTGGAACCACTCAAGGTCAGGTTGGATGGGTCTCTGAGTGACCTGATTTAGTTGAGTATCTCCCTGATTATTGCAGGGTTGTTGGACTAGATGACCTTTAAAGATACCTTCCAGCCCAAACCATTCTGATTCTATGAGGGCAACCCCCAGCCTGGCTAACCCGGAGGAGCAAGTGGGGTGCAGGGCATCCCCCAGCCTCGGCATAGAGCAGTAGGAGCTGCAGGAGTGGAGGACAGAAGCTGACCTAGGATGCGGTGGCATGGGCAGAAAAAGGATGATTGTGTGCATGGAGGGGAGGTCTGAGCACTCACATTGCTCAGTTACAAATTCCTCCTAGTATGGATGGTTCAGGGCCTTTTTAAAGGCTAATTACTGCAGACCCTACCTGTGCCTGCTCTTTGGTAGTGGGATGCATCAGTCTCAAGGCTGGCTGCAGAGGCAAAGCACGGGGGGTTTTGTTTGCATCTTCCCACAGGGACGTGCCCTTCTGGGCACCGAAGGACATCTTTGCATTTTTTGCAGTTTCAGCAAATTATAAAATAAATACGCGTATCTATCCCACATGAGTATATACAAGGCCGTGCATTGTCGCTGGTATATACCAAGCTTCAGCCACGGGTTTCACTTTTTAGCACCTAGTCAGAAATAGCTTGCCTTCAGTTTGCAGCTGATATTTCTAGCTGGTTCCTCTGGTGCTGTGGGATCATACGGTAAGCCAGTCAGCTGAGAAATGGGATCACTTAACCAAATTCAGTCCAGTTTTTGGATAGCTTGCATAAATATGGCTAGTCACTAAAAATAAAAGCCTGTGGCCATGTTCGGTGGCTCATCCCTTTGGCAGCCGAGCAGTGTTACCGTGAAATCTAGGCATCTTTCTGCACTGCTGCACCCGAAACCATTTCAGGCTTCTGACAGCGAAGGATGTTGCTGAACCCACTTGCAACGGAGAACCCATCCAGCTGATGTGACTCTTTTTTTGGTCCCCTGAGTTGTTATTCTGCAGATTCGGTTCCCCAGTTCAGTTCTTGGTCTTGCATGGCAAACTGACATGTCCTGGCACAGCTGAGAGGGAGGAATAAATGGAAACAATATCATGGGTTGGTCCCAGTGCCAAAAAGATTGTGGGGGAGAGTCACAGGCGTAATCACATCGAAACCTTGGGAGTTGCAGCTGAACCGGGAACCTCCTTGGGCTCTCTGCCTCTCCACTCTGTGCTACTCTCCAGGGTGGTTTGGTTGATGATGATAAATGGGAAAGTCTCCACACCCAAGTACCTACACAGGCATTTTGTTCCTTTGCACTCTTGCTTTTAGACTTAACAGCGCAAAGTGGTGGAGGTTGGGAGAGTTTTCGATACTTCTTTTCACATCCTTATCTTTTTCTGTATTTGCATCCCATCCTGATACTCTGTCAGCATTGGTCCAGAGCAAGACCACCCCTGGTAGGTACGAGGTTAGGAAGAGCTACGCTGAGTGCCAGGCTCAAGGCTGGATGCCCACACTCACCTTTTTTGTCCTTCTTGCCCCAGATGAGCCAGGATCCCCCTTCCAGTAGCTGTGTTTCTGTATGGCTTGTGTGGAGTTGGGTTTTGAACCTTTTGCTGGCTGTTTTCTCAGCAGTGGATTGCTTGCCAGCATCCTTGCTGCAGCACAGAGATGGAGCCACCGATGTCCCTGCTCATTGCAGGGGGGTTGAACTAGATGACATTTAAAGGTCCCTTCCAAGCCAAACCATTCTATGATTCTATGATTCCCAATACTGTGGTCCAGCAGGTGATTATTTCTAACCAGCCTGAGGGAGCCCCTTTTGGAAAATGGGAGAGGGGGCACATTCTTCCCCTCCGCAGCGTTATTCTAGTGCATGGCATTTCTCGGATGCACCATTTCCCCGGCGCAGTGTGCAGTAACATCAAACCCTCTCTTTTTTTTTGATCCAGGGCTTTTAACAGAGCAGTGTGATGCTCCTGCACTAGCCAAATGGCTTTGATTCTGCTGTGCAATGTGGTGTGCATGTGTCCAGGTTGACAGGGGTTATAAACACCCATTTGCTTGCAAAGTTTCCCTTGCGGAAGTTGAGAGTAAATGAAGCCAAAGCGCACTATTGCAGTTTGTGTTTTGGTTTTTTTTTTAGTTTTTCCTAATGACCCATGTGTTTTTAGCACTTATTACTGGATGCAAGGGGATGCTGCATCAGTGTGTACCTGCCATGTCCCTTTCTAGCTCACTGCTCTCGTCCCAGGTGCAAGAGAGGATGCTAACAACACCTAGGTCCCAAAAAGGTGTTTTCCTGTAAATCCTGGAGACAAATCACTCTAATGGGAGGTGACTTGCTGCAAACTTGTGGCCAGAGGAGAACAGATGGTTTTGAGCAGGGGTGTTGTGACCCGAAACTTAAGCCTGTGGCTGGGTCACTGCCCTTCTTTCAAGTTGTTTTCACTGGGCTGGAAGCTTTCTTGTTTTGCATGGAGTTGCATCCAGGGAGGATCTGAAAGGTCGCTTAACCCTTTGCCACAAAGTGAAAGCAGAAAGGAATGATAATACAATAAATCCAGAGCAAGCCAACCATCCCCCCAAAAAGACCCTGAAAGGCTGAAATAACCCACAAAGGAGGATGCTGGGTTTGTATTGCCTGTTCAGCAAACAGCCTGCAACTGGGTTGGGATTGCACCAAAGGTTTATACAGAAATTCAGTGCCATTTGGGATGTAATGCAGGTAACAGCACTTTTTTCCTCTCTTCTCTCTTCTCTTCATCTTTGCTCTAATGTGTTTGACTGAATTACAGTGCAAATCTGTGGCTGTATAAATACGAAGCGGGGGGGTGGGGGGGAACCCAGCAGAAACCACAGGCATTGTTTAAGCAGTTCTTTGATGTAGTTCACCCATGAATATAAACTCTGTGAGCCTTGTGGGATGGTTTTAGGTTAAAAGGGGCTTGAGACTGGTTTGTTGGGTGCCTTATAAAAACACTTCACAGACATTTCCCTTCCCATCCTTTCTCTCTTAATGCATATGCCTTGCAGAAAAGGCTGCTGTACTCTTGGCTCCCAAGATTAAACCCCTTTTACTGCATGAATACTGCTTGGGATCCACATACAATGTATATACATATTTGTACAATGTATGTATTTGTACATACATTGAACACTTCGAAGGAGTTAAGTCCAGGTTCAGGTGCTGCTGGACCCGTCTTCAACATTAGCATCTTGGCTTTCGCCAGGCTCATTGGGAACGACATGTCACTCAGGGCAGATACTGCAGCCAGTGTCAGAGTCAGGAGTGGGACCATGCTGGCAGCGCTGGGTGTGCTGTGAGGAAGGAAAGGGTGGGGGGATTTGGCAGCTGGACTGTTTATTTGTTTGGGAGTGCATGGGGAGGACTAGTCTGTGATGCTCGGGAATAAATTTGGCCTGATACTTGAGTACCAGCTCCCAGGAAATTGCCATCAGAGTAATTAGCGTGTGCTGACTTATTTGTACAGCGATAACAGCAGGAAAGTATTGAAGCAGGAAAAACAAACATATTATTCATCTGAACCTTCAATCCACAGCCTTTACCTGACAGTTCACTATTTGCCATACACAGATCTATTTTTAGGCTTTTAAGTCAGGCAGGCTCTTTTTTCTTTGTTTTGCATTTTGGTTTTCATTTTGCTGACATAAATAGGAAATGAATCTGTCCTTAGAGATAAACAAACACATTTTTACAATAAATCTTTTGAATACCAAAGAGTGCTTTCTGTGGAAGTGCTGAAGCGTCAGTACAAGGCTCTTGAAACTTGTGCCCTTGCAAGTGGGATGAAGATGCTGCAGACAGCAGCTGGGCTGGGCAGGAGGAGCTCGGCTCGCTGTGTGGATGTGGCTCCGGATACTGGAATGAGATCCCTGTTTCTATCGGAAGTATTTGGTGTGACCATGAGCATCTTCTTTAGCCCAGGTTTCCCTGCTTGGTGGCGAGCACTGCTTAGCCAGCCAGGTTAGAATTGCCCTTTGAGATGTGAGCACGGAGGAGAAGGTTTAGTAACTTGGGTAATGTTATTAATGAGAGGCTGTGGGAGAATGGCACAGGGTCGTAGGAGTTTGTGGTTGTGAGGCATCTGAGGAGGATGTTTGGGGAAGGGCATCCTTATGTACGTGAGTATATGGAAGAGCTGGTAGAGAGCAAGAGGTGTTTGGAAACCAGGGAAAAAAGTGGGTGTGGAGAACAGCGTGGATTCACCTTGGAATGGAAACAGTGGGGATGAAAGTGTTTGGTCTGCCCTTCCTTTCCATTCCTCCCCTCTCCTTTTTATGGTGGTGTCACCCCCAGTCATCCGCAGCAGAGATTCCCTGCGAGGCACTTGTGCTAAATCCTTTGAAAGCTCCTCCTCTCCTTTGGCGATTAGAAATAAATAAAAAGGGTGAGGACAGAAGACAGGCTGTCTGCAGGGGAAGAGACCTGAGGGGCCCCAAGGTTTCTCCTGGAGATGGATTTTGTGAACAGTTGAGGAAGTCACCAGGCAAAGCACCTCCCACAGCCAGCAGCTATATCACAGGCACCCCTAGCCCCAGATGCAATGCAGATAAATCAGAGTTAAAGTGCCTTTTTTTAAATACCAAAGGCTTTTAAGTATTCGAGCCAGCCATCAAAAAGGTGAGTTACCATCTCCGTATCTTGAGATCTTTGCATGGAGCCTGCATGCCTCCCTGGAAGGTGGGGCTTAGGCAAACACTAGCAATACAGCCTAAATCAAAGGTAAATGAGTGAAACTTGTGACCTCCCTTACGCAAGATTCAGCCTGGGTGACCCAATGGTCCTTACAATCTTAGGGAGTGATTCCCATGCTTTGCAGCCCCCAAAGTTCATCCCCATCCCTAGCTCCCCCCTGCCCCTATTTTCCAGCCACCATGTGCAGGTCTGGGGGTGGAGGAGGCTGGATTTTGACTACAGCCACCAGGTTTCTTATGGAGTGATCGCAGCTCCTTGATTTTTGTGCCACAGGTTGACTCACTCTCTTAATCCTATCGCTGTCACAGTGGGGCTGCACATTATAAGCTCTGAAGGAAAAGGCAGGGTTGAGGGAAGGTATTGCAAATGCACAACCATGAACCACCATCCTTAGGGCTTTTCAGCTCTCTAAGAGACAACACAGTGAGGGACTGTGTCCTGGGACATCGTTTTGAGGCTTAGAGGAACCCGGCAGATGTGAAAATCCTGGAGCTGAGAAGCACAAAGGGAACCTGGAAGCCTAAATATGACTAACATCAATGGGAGTTTCGGAGCGTCAGAGTTGGGAGCTTCGTTCCTTTGGCTCAAGGGCGTTTAGTCTGTGGGCATGGACCTCCTTATGGTCATTCAGCTTGTGTGAACAGAGAAATTAAGGTGTAAATAATAGAAGCAAAGTAAAATCTTTAGCAAGGTATAAAAAGTAAACAGATGAAAAAGTGTGTGTGTGCATAATATGCATATTTATTTGTACATAAAGCTAGATATTTAAGACTACTTTTACATATCTGTGACTTTTAAATATTTTTTGTGAGTTACAAACACTTCCCAATCTATAAAATTTAGATGGTCTCTCCCTTGTTTAGAAAGAAAGGCAAAATTTTGATGTTTTTAATTTCACATGACTCCAGAAGCTACAGCTTTTGAGAAGTGCACCAAATCTTGAGAGTCTGGGTGTCTTGAGAGCCAGTGTGGGTCTCGATGAAGTTGCATGGTGTAATTTGCTGAGGTTCATGTTGAAAGAAAGAAAGAAACCCAAGACAACACAGCCCTCTCCACCAGCAGAGCTGGTGAAACATTATGTGCTATGCATCATGCAAACAAATTTTTTAAGTAGAGCTGTGTCCTCTCTGTGGAGGAGAGTAGGTTCTTTTCTTCCTTCAAAACAGTTGTGGGGGAATCAGGTCAACGCGATCATCTGCATCGTTCAGATCCCAGACTGGCCTCCCACCAGCCTTATCATAACATTGGTGGGGGATTGTGGTGGTTTGCCTTTTGATGATGATGATGATGTGTCATTATTGCTGCTGCTGAGACAGTTTTGGCAGGCCTCCATTCTCAGTGTCAGTTAATTAGCCCTTCCACTTCCATCTTCCCCACCCTCTTCCTAAGCCATTAAGACCAAGCGTGGTCAGAAGTAAATCTCCTTATTAAAATATTTTGAGCCTTTCTAATACCAGATGCCGGAGAAACTGTTCTGTAATCCTGTGGGCTTCACAGCATTTGAGCTGAGTGACTTCAGAACACCTGTATTAATGTAATGTAAAACTAGCTTGGAGGAACATGGATCAGCAGAAATTAATGGGTTTTCTTTAACAGCTGCTTTTACAAATGCACCCAGCTCTGATTCATATCTCAGTCATCTCTGGTACTGCTCCTCCAACTTGCTCTGCTGACTCCTGATTTAGGGGCATCAGAAATGCTGATTTGGGATCCCCAAACTATCCCCTTGCCATCTCTGAGTTTTAGGGAGCCACCGATTTGCTGAGAAGATGTGGTTCTGCTAACCAGTTTTTGAGCGATGGGCAGTTTGCTGTATTGCCTGTGCTCTTCTAAATGATCCTTCTGAACATCGTCTCTAGCCCAGAGGCATGATTTGATACTTATCCTCGTGGCCTCTCTGTGAGAGAGCAAGCCATTAGTAGATGGGGCACTGAGGCACTGGCTAATTGAATTGCTACTGCCATAAGCCGGATCACAGGGAAGAAGAGAGAAAGGCTCCTGGTCCAGTGTGTCGTACATTAGGTTGCAGTGCCAGCCTGCAGGTGTTGCAGCTCTGGGCTAAATCACAACTGTGTCTGGGAAAACACATTAGCTACATCCAAGTGGAGAAGCCCAGCAGCCTGCAGGTAACTTGTCCAGAAAAACTACCAATAACCATTGAAATCTCAAAAGCAGGAATCAAGGAACAGTGTCAAAACACAGTTGGTCTCCACTGGTTTTAACTGCTGTTTTAACAAGCTCAGAAAGTCACCCTGCTCTGATAAATGACTGTCCTCTTGCCTGCTGCAGTGTGACACCTGCAGAGATGTCCCTGGCTTGTTCCCACTGCCTGGGATGGGAGGACAATGCTCCATGATGGGGATTTCTAGCATAAGCATCTGGGGAAAATGATTCATTTCTCAATTTTATTTCCATTTCCGCATCCACTGGTAAATCTGGCTGCCAAACATCTATGGCCAACTCTGCCGGAAAGCTAATTGAAGGGACATCCCTCCAAACGATGGCCAGCACTGGAGAGCTGCAGTTGTCCCATCTCCTCAGCTCCTGCGGTGGGGAAGGGAATATGTGTGCTGAGAAGAAATCTTTTTGACTGTGAAAGAGAATTTAAATCCCCTTCTCTCAGAATTAAAAAAAAAAAAAAATACAGGAAAGCTTTGTGTGCCTTTTGTAGAGTCACAGACCAGCCCAGGTTGGAAGGGACCTTGAAAGATGATCTGCTCCAACCTTTCCTGGGAAAGAGAGCCTAGATGAGATTATCTAGCACCTTGTTTAGTTGCATCTTGAAAACCTCTGGTGGTGGGGACTCCACTGTGTCTCTGGGGAGGTTGTTACAGTGAATGATTGTTCTCACTGTAAAAAACTTTTTATATTGTTCTTTGTTTTTTTCCTGTCAGTGTAATTTTTTTACTTGCTTTTGTCTGGTTCTGATTTTTCCCAGTTCCTTAGCTAGAAAAAAAAAAAATTGGTGTGGGTTTCTTGGTTTAACAGCATCTCGCTTTGCTGCTTGTGGTAGGGATTGGGCATTTTTGCTGCTCTTTGGCAAAATCCACATCTTGGTAGTGATGGGGTGCAGAGGACCTGTGGATGGGGCAGGGATCTCTGGGGCTGGAGGGTCCCAACCACTGATAATTGGGCTTCTTGTTCTTTGTACCTCATTGATTTCTAGGTTTTAAAGTTATGGTGCTTGTTTAGTCTGACCTGCTGTATATTAGAGATTCCTTGAATTAGTTTCCACTCTGGGTTCAGCAGTTGTGGATGGACCCAGATATGCATTTCTGGGGGAGCAAGAGAGGCGATGTAGAATCCCATCTTATTTTAAAAATTACCAGTGCTGGATCATTGGCCATGCCAGTTGGAGGACTTTTCCCTCTGTTAATTACCTGCGGTGTTGAAAAGGTATTGTTGTTTCTGGTTTGTTTTCTGTCGAGCTTCAACTTTCAACCTTTGGTCTTGTTACGCCTTTTGTCTGGTAGACTGAAGAGCACTCTTCCTGACAGGTACTTACAGGCTGTGAGGTACCTTTTAACTTTCTCTTTGATTGACTTCCTTGAGCTCCTTGGTACAAGCCTGGTTTTGTTCTTGCGGCTGTCCTCTGAACTCTCTCCAGTTTTTCCAGCATTATTCTTGAAGTCTGGGTACAAGTATTAAACCTTGTACTCCCATCAACTGTGCCAACCCAAGACCCAAAGATAACAGGGCCTCTCTGCTGGTACGTGACATCCCTCATTTCTGTATCCAAGCATTGCGGACCTGCCTTGCGAGCTCACGTTGGGCTAATTATTCTTCTTACCTCAGCCATTCCTGTAGGTCTCGTATGTTTGAAAAGTCTCCATGTTGCCATTTCTTTAATATGCCAAGCGTCTCATTAGTCTTTTTGATGTATTTTTTTTCTTGGTTAGTATTCTGAAAGGAGTTTTAGTCCAACCTTTCTCACTGTACCAGCCACATGTCAAAAATATTTATAAAGCTGAGAGCTGCTAGGAACATATTTTACAGAGCCGGGGGAAGGACACTGAGATGTATCTTCAGTGCATGGTGGGGCAGGACAGACTGCATGCCACTGGGCCCCAGAGTCCTGCAATTTTTTTTGACCTCTTCAGCTCTTGATGGATCGCTTTCTCCCATGGAGATTAACCATGGAGATAGTTAACCTGCAAACTCTGTGCCAGCCAAACCTGTCGTAACTGGCTACAGAGTGTAGCACCAAGCTTCTTGCTTGGGAGTCATGGGTTGGCTGCCCCCATTTAGAGTTTGGGTCAGTGCTAGCATATTTCTAGATGTGAGACACAGAGGGCTGACTGTATTTCCAATTGGGGCACTTTTATTATCAGATTTATGTTGTTTCTTATGTATAATGACTCAGAGGAAACAGAGGTGTTGATCTGATGGAGAACCTAGAAAGCCTTTTGGTAATAACATCCAGATGTTTCCTTAGCACATCTGCTTAAGCCACTGTTGAAGTTGGTGCCTTCAGCAGTCCTGCTGGTGCATTTTACTGCCTGCTGCTATGTGTGATGCTAATTTATTAGTAATGCAGGAATGGAGGAGGGGGAAACTTAGACAGCAGCAGAAGCAAGGACAACCAGCTGCCAAGGAAGCGTGGGAGAGGAAGGCAATCCAGACCGTAACCCAAATTATTCTTGCTTTTACCATATGGATAGGGTGTTTGGGGGTAGTCTTACATGTAATTGTTTTAAGTACAGTGCCCCAGGTTTCCCTGGTTACAGGTCATTGTGTACCTGTGCTGTTGCAGCTCAGCCACATGGGCAAGACATTTGTCTGTCTGAACACTGACTTCAGCTGAGAAGAGGGCAAGCTCCATTTGTGCGGTGATCGATGTGTGAAAAGATATTCCTGCCTGTCCCCTTATTCATGGGAAGCTGTTTTGCTCCCTGATTGTATCTGTGTTTAGCACTTCAACACTGCCTTGCTAATCCCTGTGCCAGGATAGTCAGCATGCGGTGTTCCTCCCAGGGAGGGTCAGCCTTGGGACAGCTTGGCTGCCTCATGCCAGGGCTTCAGGCAGCCAGGATGCTACTGGAAGCTGTGCTTTTAATGTTCTTGTGTCAGCGCTGTGCCCTGCCCAGAGGAATATCGCTGGCAGTCTGAGGATAATGTTCCGTAATTCCAGATACCCTGAGCCATGCAGTCTCTTTCTAGGCTGCACATTGCAAACCCTTGATTTACGGTCACAGCCCTTCCGATATGTACCTTGCCCTAGTGTGCGCTGGAGCTCCTCACACTGCACTGCTCTTTCTGCCTCTCCCTCAACAACTTCTGCTGCTGGCTAATTTTCAACATCACAGAGAGCGTGTCTTCAGAGAAGACCAGTTTGTGGTGCTCATTGGAAAGCACTGACGTGGACACCTGGTCTTGAAAGGTGCTCAGCAGCTGCAAGGTCTTTGAATAAAAAAAGAATCTCATCACCCAAAATTAGGCCTAGTGTGTCACCTCCTTCCAGGGGTGGTGAGGTGACATTGGAGGTTGTGCAGGTTAAAATTGGGGAAGAAAGCGGAAGCATGTGGTTGGGGTGTGGCAAGGCACTTCAGTTGGGAGGAGACATTGATGTGGTAGGTGTGTGTGAGATGGATGGCCCAAAGGTGTAGATCTCATCCTATTTGTGTTTCTTCCTCTCTAATGCATGACACAGCATCATGCGTGACCTGGCTAAGGATGGGCCATCAGATGGGTTTGGTTACATGGCAGGGAGCAGGCCTGGCCTAGTGATTCACAGGTTGGAGATGGACGCGATGAATAGCATTGAACAACCCAAGAGGAGCCTGCAGCGGCTTGGTATATGTGTGTGGGCCTTTAGAGAGCCAGGGCCCCAAAACAGCACGGCAGGTCTTGGAGCAAGGGAGACACTGAGGCACATAAATACAGAAGGCAGCAAGAGATGGTTAGAGACACCCATCTCTGGAGTTGTGGATGGTATTGCCACCTTCATGTCTTGCACCCTGTTTCCAATTCCCATCTTCCTAGCTGTCCTTCCCATGCTCGCAGGGAATGCCAGAGCCATTTGGTTCCGCCACACTAGTTATGATCTTGTTTCCTCTGGCAATGAGGTGATCCACCGCTCTCAGCTTCCCTAGCAAAAATATGTTTGAGCTTTGGTGGCTTTGTACCTCCTGTGCCACATTCTGCGCCCAAGGGAGGGGTTTCTTCAGCAGTACAGACTAGCTCTTCTGCTTATCCTGCCAGCCTGTCACTTCACTGTGGGTCTCTGTAACCAAGAACATTAAATCTGGGTAAGACCAATCATCCATTGATAAAAGAGATGTCTTCTTTTATGAGGCTAAATTACAAATTATTCCCAACTACCTCCGAAACGTGAACTAGTTTCTGTGTCACCTACCCTGGCAGTCCTCCTTGGTTGCTGGGTTGGAGTTTGTTTGCAGTTTGTTCCTAATGAGATGGGGCTGCCAGTTCCTTCTTCTGCAGCTCTTGCCATCCAAAGAAGCCTTGCAGCCGTTGTGTTGATTCTCCACCTCTTTCAAATGTCCCCTGAAAGCAGATGAAGGCTTGTTTTTTCTTTCTCAGGACCATTGTGTTGGACTGCTTGCATCTGGCCAGCGTCCACAGGAGGAACTCCCGGACATTCTGAAAATCTTTAGTTCCTGATTCAGTACCTAGATACTGTTTTTGTTTTCTCTCTGTACACAAAAAACCTGCTCTTTCTGACAAAACTTAGAATCTAATCTAGATCTGATTTTTGGAGTTTTTTCTGCCTCCTCATTGGTCCAGTATTTTATACCCAGAGGAGCAATGTCTGCATTAGTATTAGTCAACATGCAATGTAGTTATTTTGCTAGTCTATGTGAATCTGTAGTTGAGCGCTGAAATTGTTTTAGGATAGAATTTACATGGAAAACTAACTGTATTGCATTGTGTATGAAAATCCATTTAATTTGATTAAAGTAGCTTGATGTTTCCTTTGTTGGCATTTGAGGTGACTGGGAATTTTTCACTAATATGCCACCATCTTGAAGTTGAACGCACCCTCAGGAGAGAGTCAGCTTCAATAAATCCTCCATTGTGGGAAAAGTATAGTAAAATTTTGGAGAGGGCTGGCTACTGACAGTACATCTAAATTTTCCAACTGTGTTTGATATTTTGGTTTATATTTGAAATGACTCTGTTTCTGATGCAAGTTAAAATGAAAACTGTAAAAAGTTCATGACACTGAATGGAAATTTGCCAAGTGATGAAACAAAGTGCTTTAAATCAAAATGAGTTTGAATTTAGCAACCTTCAAAATTTCAAGGGTGTTTTGTTTTTTTTTTTTTTGCCCCACTCATTTAGAATGGGGGAAAAAAAATCGACATCTTGAAACCCTCCAAGGATGATAGAATTGGTTTTTTTGACAGCCCTTGTTCATCTCTTGTTTGAGTAGTATCTTCTGTTGGCTGAATTTGCAGGCGAGAGTAAGGTGTAGTTCTGTCAGTACTGCAAGGTCAAGGTATCCATTGAATGGTGAACCAGACATAAAACCTGAAAGTTTGTCCATCTGTCCTGATCCAGATATTAAAATTGTGTTTTCTTTATAGGTGCAACCACTGTTGGGATGATGAAGCTTGACAAGCTGCAGTTTGGCTTGGATTACAATACTTCAAGACTTTCTGAACTTGCCAGGCAACCCTCGCCCTAGACTTTGGGGACAGAGGAGCTTAAGTTTATATCTCCAATGTTACACACAGGAGAAAGAACAGAATTGACTGCTTTGCACAAGTAACTAAAATCAGTGCTTTGTTGCTGTTTGGAGTGCTCAAAAGGAGAAAAGCCTGGAGTATAGCTCTTGTTTTAGAGATGGATTTTGCCCGGGAGGAGAGTGCACAAGGGAAGAAGATACAGGAGACAGGAGGCGAGGTGATACTACAACCCAGCTTCTTGATGTCCAGAGTGGGACTGAAGCTTCATAGCAAAGTAAAAAAAAAAACAAACCAGCCAAACATTTTCCCTCCCTCACACCTCACTCGGATATCCATCAGACAAGAAGTGGGTGAGTCCAGGCATGGGTTTTTGATTGAGTAGTTTCTCCTACTGCCCCCAACCTCCCTCCTGTTCCCTTGCCCACTTCTAGTGTCCTGTGTCACCTGTGCAGAGCACATCACAGAGGCCAGCAGACACTTGAGCAGGCTTCATGTAAAAATGATTGGTGAATTTGTACAGTCTTACTTGTCCACATATCTAAGACTTAATTTTTCAAGCATTTCTGCTCACAGACACACATTAAATATATTGCTTCTGAAGGAAGCTTTGTGCCTTTACTTTATGCCAGAGGAACTTGCTGCTTTATTTTTGGAAGTGAGGGTGACAAGTCCCTCACACTCATCTGCACTGTTTGCAGCTCCAGCTCCAGAGCATGGCAGTGATGTATTTTTCAAACTGATGAGATACAAAGAGAGCTGAAATAAATGGGTTTATCACATTGCCTCATACAAAGCCACAAGAGGAGAAGTTGGAAAAAATAGAGCAAAATCACCTGGTTTCAATTTGCCACCTTTGGAGAATTGAAAAATGTTGGTTGCAGAAAAGAAAGCTGAAGCTTGTTTTATTTTTTAGCTTCTCTCCTGCTGCACATGTTCTTCCTCATAAGCATGTGTGGCTCCTCGCTTGTTGTGCACTGGGCTCTGGAGTTCTGGAAGCATTCCTCGGAGGAGAAGGCTGGCCAGGATGGCAGAGGGGTGTCTTAAGCTTGGTGTGTTCTAGCGATACAACTCAACGGCCATGAGGGACACGTGAGTTTCCTCTGCTGCACTTTGTGCATTCCAGCTAGTTTGTGTGAAGGCTGTGTGGTGGTGAGGGTGGAGAGGGTTCATCAGACTCTCCCTCTGAGGTTGCTACGTGTGATGGTGCCGTGAAGGCCATGGCAGCATGTGTGTATAGGCCTGTATCATCACGTTAACATTCCCTAATAAATTTGTCAATGATGACAAATGCTGAATTGAACTCCATTGAGATTAAAATCCCCTCGTTTTTTGCAGATCAGTGGTTTCACTGCTCCCCCTCACCCCCATGTCTCAGCACTGAGCTGGAAGGACCATCTTTTAGTATTAGCAAGAAGTTTTTAATCTCTGTGACTCATTCAGTCATTGGTTTAACTGCTGATATTTCCAGTGAGAATGCCAATGACATGGGTAGATCTGGTGATGGGAAGATACCACTGGCCAGGAAGCAACATTGATTTCACATCAGTGAAGAGAGTATCTACGGCCAAATGTGTAGCTACTACGTTTCTACAGCAGGGTTGAATCAGAGAGAGGAAGGACACTTTCAAAATCTGTGTCTGGCCGAGTTCCTTGGAAGCACCAAATTGAAATATTTGCAAGTTAAGCATGAGTTTCTGTTTCAGAGTTGACATTTGGATGTTAATCTTCAGTTTGAGAGTGAAATTCCACCATTTAAAAGTGATGGTGCAGGATTGTGTAATACATGTTGAACAGCAGCCATGCTGTTGAAGATGAGGGAATAGAAGTGGCTGTGCAGAGTGAGACCATCTAGTTTGATATCTCCCTTGATGATAACCAAGAGAGGAAGGAGTATAAGAAAGAGCTGTCTAGGCATGAGCCTTTCCCAGCAGATCCTCCCTGCAACCAGTGGTTAGATGTGCTAAGTGCTTCTTGGGAGTGTCCTTGAGTTGTCTCCATGGATCAGATGCTCCTGTCGCAGGTTAGGGAGTTCATTACTCTGAGCAACCCAAGCCATGCAATGTCTGGCCCAATATGTTTATACAGATTAGCCCAGGTGACCTAAATCAGAGGTACTAAGTTGGACTTGGCAGGGGAACACTGCAGCATGGAGTGGACCAGTGGTCCTGCTCTAAAGACTAGGGCTTATCTCAGGAGACTGGAGTTCAACCCTTGGTCCTGTGTGATTCTGTCACTTAATCCCTCCACTTACTCCACTGGAAAGCATCTACTGACATTTCATACAGAGCACTGGTCCCATCTGTGGGTGTAAGTTCCTGTGTGACAAGTAGCACTTAACAAGTGGAACAGACTTTAGAAAATCCCACACACCCCTGTCTTCCTTAGTTGTGTAGTACTGTTGTCTCCTCAGTGGCTTGATGGTCAGAGGAGGGAGATACAACCCCTTGTATCTCGCAGGAGCCTCTTCCAGATCTCCAAAGAAGAATGGAGTGTAATTTGGCGCTTTATTTCATTGCATCAGCTTTTCTGAGTCTGGGAGTGCTCTTAGCACAAGCAAATAAATTACCCGTCTCATTTTGCTGCGTGCTCTGCAGCCAGCCATATGTTTGAGCCTGATAGAGATTCTTATCTTGCAGGCTAAAATTACTCAATGGAGGATGACATTTCTTATCAAGGGCTTTGCTGAATCAGAGAGCGCTCTGGCACCCGGCTCTGAGACACTGCTCCACATTGTCCAGCCTCCTGGCCCAGCGATAAATGGATTTGTGTCTGTAGGTCAGAGGTGCTTGCGTCAAGGTTTTGTTGCAGATCCGAGGATTGTCCGTGTGCCCAGGAGGACATGGGATTGAGGAGGGGAAGCGAGGCTGTTCATTTAACTAAAATGGAGGGGCCTACAGCTGTGCAAACACATCTTTGCTTGTAAGGTCCTTGTATACATGGCTGATAACTTCAGGCTTCACAGCCAGTAGGAGCCAGGGACCCTCTTCTCCCACTGCGCCTGAAGGCTTTGCTTCAAATTAGGTGGTGTGAATAACCATCCCCTCTTACCGGCAACCATAGCTTTTTTCCAGACTTACAACTTGCATAAAGCTTAGTCTGTCTATCCTCCCGCCTCTTTAATGGACGGGTTGTTTTCCTTCCTCTCCTTCCCTTTCTCTCTTGCATGCTTTGGGGTTTATCTGGTAGCTGCCAATGATTGAAGGTGTTCTCTGTGTGTTTAGCAGGTAGGAGAGAGCCAGGGAGAAACAACTGCTCTTCCTTACAGCTTCTTCCTGCAACAGCATCTTCCCTTTGCCTTCTCTTTGCCTCTTTGCGGTGCAGAACTGACAGCATGGGGCATTTGGCTTCTGCAATGGATCTGGGCAAAGGTCTTGATGGAGAGCGGAGGGACCTGTTGGTGGATTGTCCTGTCCTCTAGCTGGGCTCTGTCCACAAAGACAGGTTTGTCCCTAGGAGCCCACCTGGACAGAAAGCAAGACCAGCCACTCACCCAGCCATGCAAGAGTGGTCAAACTCCCCATAAGAGGTTCCTGGAAAAGGCAGCTCTGAATTAGCTTCTTTCTTTGCTTGTCGCAGGAGGGTATCTTTGCCATATCAATACTCTCTTACAGGGTTGTACTAAGGACAGAGCACAGTCATCTTCTCAGCTCAAAATGAATCTGGTGAAATGCCCTCTTTCATGGAGAGAGACTGTCTGAAAGTGCACCATGGGTTTCTTCTGCTAGATGGTCTCAGGTGAGTTTTTCAGTTTTTCTGTGACCATAGGAAGTTATTTCACTCACCCTTTAATTACAAGTATCTTCAAGCTGTCCTGTGGCAGCCGTGTAATGCACAGCAGGAGGTCAAGTCCCAGGTGTGCAGCAAAACACATTCTTTATGTTGGTGTAAAGTTGACAACCATGCCAGATACAGTGAAGATGTTGCAGCTGAAGGTCCCACCATGAGCACCCTTGCCGGCTCAGCCCTGGCATGCTCTTGGGAGTGTGGCACGGGTCTCAGAGCAATGCTGCCCAGAGAGGACTTCCTCATTTCAGATAGCCAAACCACCGTCACTGCTTTCTGCAGTGTCCCGTGGGATGCCTGGAGGTAACAGCCCTCTGTGGTGTGACAGTGGGCCAAGACTGTGCCATGAGTGACTCCTCAGGGAGGCTCTTGAGCTATTTGCAGCAGCCATCCTCTTTGTCAGCCTGCAAGAAATGCTGAGACTCATGGGTGCAGCATCCCCAGGGAGCCCCGTCCCCAGAGCAGGGTGGCAGGGGTCAGAGAGTGGGACAGTGCCACCCTCCTCATGGGTGGCACCATCCCTGGGGACATGCAGCTTTCCTCCTTCTCCTGAAACAGCGTCCGCAGCCTGATTTTGATTTTTTTCTGTGTCCTGCCTCCTGCTTTCTGTCACACAACCCAGCACCCATCACAGCTCACAGCATGGGGGTCCCCAGGCTCCTCTGGGTGCCGTCACATGTGAGCTGGGTCCCCCTTCCTTCAGACTTACTTTCTTCACCATATTCTTCCCTGAATCGCACTGAGTCAGCCCAGCCTCACTGCACTGATCTCAGGCCGGCCCGTCAGCCCCTGGCCCTGCATCACCACTGCTGCTGCACAAACACCAGTCCCCTGAGGTCATGCTGGGTTGGAGGTCTCTGGGGTGGTGGATGACCAGTTGGCCCTTGGGCTTCATTCCCTGGCCAGGTCCGCATGACATCGCAACGCAGTCAGGTTTTTCCCCATTACCTAGGTCCTGCTGAGGAATCTGTTTATCACCGGTTTGCCCATCCTGTGGAAATGGGTGATTGCCCGGGGGGGGGGGGGATTGTGGGCGGTCGCGGGGAAGCCCTGTGCTTGGGGCTGGTGGCCAGCCTGGTGTAGCCAGGTCACTCCCAGCTGAGTCAGCATGGATTGTCCTGCTGGGTGCCTGCTCTTCATCCTATTGCAGGATCATGTTGTATTTGTTAAAAGAAAGAGGAGTTTCCCTCTAACTGCTGAGCATGTGCTCTGTCCATCATCTCAGGCATTGAGTCTTGCTGTGGCTTCTGAATTGTTGCAGCTAACCTTGGCTGAGTTGGACTCAGGCAGTGTACCCACAGTGTGCACCCCCTATACCCACGGCGTGCATATACTATATACTAACAGCATGCACCCCGCATATCCATAGCAAGCATCCTGCATACGCACAGCATGGAACCCACGCAACCATGGCATCATGGCACGTACCCCACATACCCACAGCATGCACCCGGTGTACTCATAGCATCTGCATCTCAAGCATGCCAAGATTACGTGCCAGGTAGCAGTACTTAAGATCATGAGGAGAGCTCACATCTTTGCTTTCAGTTCCCAGACTGAGTTTGCAGTTGGAAAAAAAACCCCAAACCTGTCATTTTGTTTGTCAGCTGAGGTAATTTTTCCCTAGAAGCCACCAGGGCACAGTCAACCTGGAACCCGCAGTGCTCTTGCTAGAAACCATTTTCTGTGTTAGGCTTGCATGCTTGTAGGGGGAAGGTTGAAGTGATTCCAGCGTGTGGCCGGGATGTTGCCAGTGCCCAATTTTGGTTCTGCTGTGGCACAGCCTCAGGTGATGTTGCAGCAGAGACTTGTGGAGCAACCTGTTGGGGCTGTGGTTGTCTGTGGCTGGTAGCCATCCGATGTGTATCTCTGGGAGTGCAGGAATGGGGACTGGAAGGGCTGAACTACCAAATATTCCCAAATACTTGAGTCCCCAAATCTGTTCAGCACAGCTGCTGCCAGGCAGGTAGGATTCATTGAGTCTAGAAGAGACTCTGAAACATCTGCTCCATGCTCAGGGCTTCCCAGTACCAGCATAGGCTCATGCATGCGAAGCAGGACAAGCCAGCAGAAATGCATTACACCATGGGGAAGAAGCGGACAAGCTCGTTCCCTCTCATTTTGAGCAGGTCAGAAAATGTCTGTTAGAAGGGGAATCTTCAGTAAAAAATAAGTGGGAACCTCTCCTCTGTGGCTTTGGTGTCTTGAAAACACAGAGCCTGTTTTCAAAGGTGCCGTGTACAAACGCTGTGTCCTGCACCCTGTGCTTATTTGGCCAAACTCTTGAGTGCTGGCTTTTTCCCATCCAATTGCTGTCCTCACATCCAAACTGTGCTTGATCATCTTCCCACCTGATTTGTTACAGTGACAAACAACTCATTTAGGTAATTGCCATCTAGCTTTAATTAAGATTCTCAATATCTTTTTATCCAAAGAAAAAAAAAGGGTTTAATCTTGATTGCTTCAGAGTATGGGAGCATGCAACCGGGTGCCGTTGACTTCGGCAGTGATTTAAGCTCACGCGGGTGTGCTTTCCTGATCTGAACCAAAATTACAGTAAATCTTCACAACTTGTGGCAGGAGTCTTATCTGCACGAAGCTCTGTGTAAGTGAAGGAAGCATTGGCAACTCTTGGAGCCAAAAGAAAGAATGTGCAAATCCTGGCAAGCAGGTGAAGTTCAAAGTGTGACACGCTTCTTTATGTATTCGATCTCAGTTGTCAGGAGGGAGTTAGCTCTTAAAATGTGATGCTTGGGATGGGGATGGGGTTGTTATGTGCCTTCAAAACTTTGCCAAACGTTCAGGTGGGTGGGTGCTGCCCTGTCCCACAAACTCCAGCTGGCTGAGCATCACGGGATGCAGGATGAAGCTGCGCTGGAGTCACTCGTTTCCTTTGGTGCTGCAGGAATAACTTTACAAAGCAGTCAGTCCGTAGCTCAGGAAATATTTTTCTGCTGACTGCGTCCCTGGCTAGTGATTGCCCTCCCCCTCTGGGAGGAGAAGGCAAGAATAGCGAAGTTCTAGCTGAAGGTCCTCGGTTTTCAATATTAGTCTGATTTAAAAAAATTTTTTTAAATACTTTTTCTCTGGATTATTTTTTAAGTTATCTTTCACCGGACTTTGCAGAATTATTCATTTCTTTTGAAAATTTTAAAGTCTCCCAGTGATGCTGTGCAAGTCCAGAGGACTTCATGGGATGCAGGCAGGTGGTAATGCCAGTAGAAAGGCATTAGAGGTCAAAACAAATGCAATTTATGCCAAGATATCATGAAGAAATTCAGCCTGTTAAGGGCATTGAGCAGCAAAACACCTTCTCAAGGAGAGACAGAGCATCACTGTTTTGCTCATGTGACACAGGGAAGGATCCAGCTCTCTTCCCCAGGGGATGGGCTGGTGCATCTTTTCCATCTCTAATGTCTCCGCTTCCTCATATCTGATATAAATAATTTATAAGGATCGAAATGTGATCATGGGTCTGTCTGTGCAGGAGAAAGGCTAAAGCCTGGGGCCGGGCAGCATGTAGGGGACATGGTACCTAATGCAGAGCCTGTTCTTCATGGGCAGTATGCCAGGTGAACAAGTTCTGGATTAGTGCGTGAGCCTTACTAATGACACCCCACCCGGTCTTTTTGTTCTTTCCATCCTTTTCTGCCTTATTTTCCTTTTTCTCCTCCTTTTTTTCATCCCTCCTCCCCTTCTTTTTCCCTTCTGTTATTCCCTTTTCTCCACTGTTTGTCACTAGGTTCTGCATGTGAAAAATTGGCAGCTCTTTTTGCTGGGCAGTAGGAGTTTTTGGCTGTAATTGAGCTG
Source organism: Pandion haliaetus (assembly GCA_013401275.1). Lineage (NCBI taxonomy): Eukaryota > Metazoa > Chordata > Aves > Accipitriformes > Pandionidae > Pandion > Pandion haliaetus. The sequence continues at coordinate 36,206 of VYZV01044812.1, read as the reverse complement.
CGGGTGTTTTGGCCACGTAAGAGCTAAACAAAGGGGCTATCATTTCTGTACAGGTTTGCCTTCAACTCGGGGATGAAAAATCACCTGTTGATGCAGAAGGGAAGTCTGTGGAAAGCTGTGCTGGCAGTGGGGTAAGGGATGGCTTGAGGTGGCAGTAGGTAGAAAGATTTTTCTCCGTCTTTGAATTCAGCGTATATAAGTAGCCAGTGAATATAAAACCCCTGAGGCATGGTCTAGCATGAATACCTGTGGTGCAGCTGCAGCAGAGTTTAACTGCCAGGTCCCAGGACAGTTGCACGGATGCTTCAAGCTTTCTGGAAAGCAGCATGAAGTAGAGCCAAATCTTGCTAGTTTTGCTGCTCCCTTGCTTGGCAGACTTGCTCCTCACCTGGAGCTCCAGAGTTTGGGGGAAGGCAACGCAGAGTCCTTTTGCCATTCAGAAGGGTGGGTTAGCAAGCGAAGCAGACAGAGGTGTTCATCAGATAGATAATAGAAATAGAGCCCAAACTCCAGGGGTGGGCTCACCTCCAGGAGAGATGCCTTTATCTACCCCAGTGTCCCGTTGGAACACCTCTCCTATGAGGAAAGGCTGAGAGAGTTGGGGTTCAGCCTGGAGGAAAGAAGGCTTTGGGGAGACCTTCTTGCAGCCTTTTTCAATATATAAAGGAAGCTTATGAGAAAGATGGAGAGAGACTTTTTGCCAAGGCCTGTAGTGACAGGACAAGGGGCAATGGTTTTAAACTGAAAGGGGGTAGGTTTAGATTGGACACGAGGAAGAAACTTTTTATGATTAAGGTGGTGAGACACTGGAACTGGTTGCCCAGAGGAGTTGTGGGTGCCCCATCGTTGGAAGTGTTCAAGGCCAGGTTGGATGGGGCTTAGAGCAACCTGATCTAGTTGATGTCCCTGCCCATGGCAGGGGGGTTGGACTAGATCATCTTTAAAGGTCCCTTCCAATCCAAACCACTCTGTGGCTATGATATTTCAAATCCTGCAAGTTGTGATCCCCTATTGCAACTGATCCATTTGTGTTAACTAAGAGGGAAGAAACATGGCAGTTTCAGTCTGCTCAGCAGCAGTTTCAGTCTGTTCAGCAGCAGAGACATGCTCATGCCAAGAAACCACTGGTAACTGCTGCGACTCGGAAGTGGCAGGTTCAGCAGAAAGGAGGAGGAGTGGATGAGCCCAGAGCTTGAGCATCCCTTCACCTGCACAGGTGAGCTGGGTCAAAGCACCATGAAAGACCATGGACAAATGTCTGTGAACCTACAGTAATATTCTTTTGGAGTATCACTCCTCTCTGGGTCACCGGGGAAACAGGTCATCCCACCAAACTGGATGGGAGTTGAGCATAATTACATTTGAAAGTGGCATTTGCTGGCTTCTCTCTCCATGGGCTTTCTCTTGGCATCTCTTGCTCTGGTTGTTGAGAGCTCATTTAAATGGGTGGTTGCTCGTCCCTGTGCCTGAGTGGCTGGTCTTGTCAGTCTTCCCAGTGTCACTCACAGGAGTAAATTGTAAATACATATATTTTTAAACTCAGGGCTTTCATTACATTAGACACAGTGGCATGGTCTCCGTTTTGTGCCGTCTCAAATTTACCCTTCAAACAACATGCGTAATCTTTCAGCACAATTTCAAAATATTGCAATAATATTATTGTAGACTGAAGTATTATAGTTATTTATAAGAGCAGGATGCTCATGGTTTCCTGGGACTCTATGGTATTTTTGGGTTTTGGCTTCTCTTTGAGACTTGTGTAAACCACTCTTTATTTTCAGCAAAGCATCTGTTTTAGTTTCATGATTACTTTGTCTTTTAGACTGTAAGGGGCCTCAGAGCGTTTCAACCTCCTGCTTCCCCTGCCTTGTAACCTCCCCAGGGTTTGCCAGGCTCCTTCCCAACATGAATAGGGGGCCGCAGGGGGAGGAGAGAAAGGCAGGGGGATTTGCTTCTGATGAAGTCAGCTGAACTCTGTCCTGCAGCGGGCGAGCTGGGAAGGACCGGCCGCATCTGCTGCTCACGATACTGCCAGCGCCGGATTAGGCAGCACAGCCCTGGGCTGGGAAGCCAGTGGTGACTGCACTCCCCCACCAACGACCTTCCCATGGGAAGCTTTTCCCGACAGGAAGATGCATGAAGTTGTTAAATACTTCCCAATGTCTTGCTAAAGTTTCCCTTTTCTTAATTATTTCACTTTGCTTATGAGTTAGGTGATTATTTAAAAAAAGAAAAGAAAAAGCACTTTTTTTAACAGTTTATGTATTTTTTTTGCTTCGAAGTGTCTTGTTCTACCTTTAAGTTGATAAAAATCCTTTGATCCATCAGAAGTGCAGTGGGTATCAGCTTTGGAGAGCACCTCCATTTCAGTGAATTACTTTATCCCAAATAAAAGAGGTATATTTTAGAAAAATTTAGGTCATAGGTTTGAAAATGTTCCATCTGCTTGAAAAAGAAGTGTACACCAGGCGAGTCCCTTCTTTCTTCCCAGGGTCGTAACTTGGTGCTGCTTTCTTTTCGCATTCTTGGTGGTTTGCAGAGTACCACCCATGAGTCCCCATCAACAGCAAGGATCTGCTGTGCTGCTCAGTCCCATGCACTTGCCAAGGTCCTGGGCTGCAGCGGTGGTACGGCTGAATTACTGTGATGAGCAAAGTACAGAAGATAGGGGTCATCCCCGTTTCCACTGCAAAGTCTTAGGAGACCTGACACATCTCATCCAAACTCAAGGAGGATTACTGCACAGTAAAGCTGGGGCTTGAAGCACCGCCGACCAAGGATGTCCCAGCACCTCAGTCTTGAGCTGGGTCTACTCCTGGGACTACTGGAGCTCAGTGAGCAACTTGGACTGCCTTGGGCCACCCTTGGCTCTTGAAGCAACTTTGGGTTTCTCTGAGCGCCTGCTCCTGAGGGTGGTAAAAGACTTTATGTCCACTAGAAAACACGGTAGGTGTCAGAAACCTTGAGTAATTTGGTACCGTGAGAGCAGGGAGGAAGGGAAACATGGAGGAGGAAGGAGACTGCTTCTCCTTCCTGTGTCTCTTCCTTCCCCCCTCCATCCCCCCATCCTTCCTCTTCCTGCTCAGCTCTCTGCCTCCGGGACCCAGCCTCCACTTTGGGGGGTCCCACCACTCCTCTTGGTTAGGAAGCCAGTTGTGCAGCCAATGGATGCTGACTTTTTGAAGCCCTGCTAGGTGTTTTTGTTTGCTCATCTTAAAGATTAAGCGTGGGAACAGTTGCAGCCTGAGATGACAGTAGCTGACAGTTACATCTGACGTATTTCAATTTTTGTTATGCTCCTCCAGCTATTTTCACAATGCTTATATGAAAGGTCTGCTTATATCACTTCTGCCACAGTAGAAATGGCTAAAGAAAACATCCTGTTTGTTTGTTTGTATTGAAACTGGTATGGTTTGTGGCTTTCATGTTTTTTTACTGGTTTTTTTTTTTTTTATTTTATCATCTTGAACTCTTGAGCAGAAGGTAACAAAACACTCAAGGGCAGAGTCTTATCTGTTCTACATCAGTGCAAAGATAGAATATATACTGTCATTTACCATGGGATTGCATCATCTCATTTTCAGACTCAGGCTCTCTTTTTTAAATAAATAGATGAAGCCCTCTGCAAATGCTGAAGCTCATTAATTTTCCACTCCCTGTTCTTACTCGTTAAGGTATGTTGCATTATAGTTATTAGGAGGCAGGTCTCCTATAGCACAGCAGCTGCATCGTCATTAAAGACAATTTTTTAAATTCTTCTGTACAAACAGCTACATCAGAGGGATAGATGTAGAGGGGTTATTCAGCATCCTGGGGCAATGCCAGGATTGCATCCACACAACTGGAGCTTGCACAGGTGGACCAGAGGTTGCACACATCTGGCTACCCTGCACGTAGCCATCAGCGCTGTGAAGTTTCAAAACTAGCCTGGAAGCCAGGGAGATGGCAGCCTGAGCGGTGCAAGGGTGCCTTGGTACCCCTGCAAGGCTGGTCAGGGTTTGGGCACTGGAGCTTCTCTTGGACATCGGGGATTTGGGAGAGGAGCTATGGGTCCTCATGTCCTTTCCTTCTTCTGGTGGCTGGTGTGGTCTCCTGCTGCCAGGCCAGTGTGCAGGAGATGTCCTCCAGCAGGGTGGTGGCATTTGTCCAGCCTGAAAGTGTAGTCAGGGGCTTGTTTGCTTTTGTAATTAGTTTGACTGAGAGGTTGCAGATTGGGGGAAGGAAGGGCTTGATTTCTCATGTCTGTGTTCAGGCGCTGGGCTGAGACTGTGCTTGTCTGGTGGGGAGGCAGAGGGTTGTATAATGTCTTTACAAGTCTTTGTGTCTCTGGTCATTAGCTAGATGCAAATCATAAGATTTTTAAATTGGCTAAAGTTTGCATGGAGTAAATGAGTCAGACGTTTCCCCCTTCGCCATAGTCTTCCTGCCTACAGATCAGTGCTGGGCGCAAGCTGATGCACTGGGGGCTTCGCTTGCTGCTCTGCTCCAGCAGCTCCGGGTCAACTGGAAACCGTTTCCAAAGCCTGCGTTCCTTTGATCACTGATTAGTGAACTCAGCTATTTAAGGTAAATGTTACAGCTTTCTGGGAACTGTCACCTGAGTTGCCACATAAACAGTGTAAAATTATTGTCAGGGAGCCAGTGCAGCTGACACAGGAATGTTTTCCACTTGCGTGGAGATACAGAAGTGGACCTCTCGGTGCTCCCGGGCGTTGAGGAATTCAGCCTCACAGCTTTTCTGAGAAGTGATTTTTCTGCCTGCTTTGTAAACCATGAAAATGAAACACGCAGATGAAGAGATTTACCCAAGATTGTGTAGGATGTTGCGGCGCTCGAGATGAGAATCTTCATCTTCTGTGTCCTGTTTTTGCACTCCATCTATTAATACACAGATGCTATTTTTAGCCCTCTTACGTAGCCATGTTGTTTGTAATTAGCTTCGCTAATAACTGCTCTTCCATACTCTGCAGGTCCCACCAACGGAGCAGCACACTCTTCCGAGCAAAGCTAAATACAAGGGCGGCTAATAAAAGGCATCCGTATTTCAAGTTGGTTGTTGTTGAGCAGACAAGTGTCCCTGCAGCTCTTGTGATCAGGCAGCTGCCTAAATACAGCTCCTGTACCTTGGTTAAGGACGAGGTGTTACTACTCAGGGTTTCCGGGGCGTTACCTTGCTGACCTTTGAAGAAAGTGAAGAAGCGTGGTCTCTCCCTCTCCGCTTTATGCTGAGTCAAGGCTGCTGCTTTCGAAGAGAGATAGCATCTGTCATTACCTAGAGCTGGAAATTTAATTAATGGCTGCAAACATCTTAGGCGATGGCTATATTTACACCCCGTTGTACAATGAGAATTAGTAGTTACTGATGGGGAGGTGCGCTTGGAGCAGCTGGATGAAACTGAGTGAGCAAACCAAATCCAGAAGTAGATTGACTGTAGAGGAGGTGACGCTGAGCTGCAGTTCTCTTACATGCCACCGGTGGCTGCGATTTTTCTCCATAAAAACACAACACTTCACCAGTTCCAGGGTACAGGTGGTAACTAAGCAAATGAACACATCAGTGGCTAAGACGAACAGACTATTTTCACACATTTTTCCTAAGAATCCAGTCTCCAAACTTTGAAGCCTAAATGTTCTCCAGCTTGTAGAAAACGAGGAGCTGGATGACTGCAGTGCTGTGTCACCTCATTGCATGTTCGCTATGTGACTTTTGCACCAATAGTGTGTAGAGCAGAAATTGTAGGGGCAGCCGGGTGAGCTCACCTTTCAGAAAATGCCCACGTCAGAGGGGTTATCAACTCCAGAGCTGTGACCTCTTGTGAGAGCACTGCTCAGCTTCCTCCAGATCTGCAAGTTCTGCGCGAATATCACCACGCTTTGCATGAAAGATTTTTTTTCTCTCCCTCTTTGATATAAATATATCGAGATATTTATCTTTAACTGTGCACACACGCATGCAAGCCAAGCTGGTTCACTGAACATGGGTGCAAGCCATGTATGCTTAAACCAGCGGTCTTTATTCAGGCAAAGCCCCTGTTGATTTTTCCTTGCTTCTGTAAATTCCAGAGCCTCCGTCCGAAGCTGGCGATGTGCATTTGTTTGCCTTTGTATCGCAATACAGATGGGCAATCCTTGTAATGCAGCTACATTTATTTACCGATAGAAGTGTGTAGAGCTGTGGTAGGTTGCTACATAGATAATTATTGATTTCTTTTTTTCCCCCCCCTGCAAAACTGGCTAGGCTAAATGCTGTGTTAGACCAAGTTTTCAATTATCTTCTTTTTTTTCACCAAAATTTTTCACCAAAAATTATTTATAGCTGGCAAAATGGCCTTTTCTTTTGCAGGGATCTCCTAATCTGTGTCTAATTTTGTATCACCTGTGCTGCAAAAGCACTACTAGGGCTAGATTACAGGTATGGCCAGTTCAATTCCTACCCAGTGCTTTATTTGCATCTTCACAGTAACATGTGGCGTTTTTTCCCCTCTTCCCCTGTATACTGATTTCCTATGAAATGTATATTTAGACACTTAAAAGGCATATGCAGTTTTGATTGTACAGCTCAAGAAAGGGAAAAAAAAACCCAAAAAACCAAGCTCAAAAACCAGAGTGAAACACTCTACCAGAAAGGTCTCAGAGCAGCAGATGTGCACCTAGAAAAGCAGAGGAGACAAGAACTGGACCCCTTCAACAGCCTGTCTCAGGAGGGTGACCCCACCTGGGTCCAGTTCTTGTGTCCTCCAGATAAATTCAGGTGGAGAGAGGTGGATGGGAAGGCCTGGGAGGGAGAGCCTGGAGCAGCACAGCTTGCTCAGCCTAGTCCAGGTGTATCAGGGAGGTGTCGTGGTTTCAGGTCAGCTCAGCCGGTAACAAAGCACCACGAAGCCGCTCACTCACCCCCCACCGCCTCGCCTGGCCACGTTGGGATGAGGAGAAAATACAAAGGCAGGCTCGTGGGTCGAGACAAGGACTGGGAGGGATCACTCCCCACTTATGGTCACGGGCAAAAGACAGGCTCAACTTGGGGAAGAAACAAAATCCATTTAATTGACTACCAATCAAAACAGAAACAAAACACAAGGGTATTAGGAAGGGAAACCAAACATCAGAACACCTCCCCCCACCCCTCCCGCCTTCCCAGCTCAGCTCCATTCCCGATGCTTTCTACCTCCTCCCCCTGGCGGCAGAGGGGAACAGGGGATGGGGGTTGAGTCAGCTCGCCACACATC
>VYZV01044812.1:0-28481 GCA_013401275.1 Pandion haliaetus | reverse complement strand
GACATTTTGGCGCATCCAACATTTTGGGGCGGCGAATTTACCAGCAGCTTCCTAAAGGGGCCGCCTCTGCTGCCCCCCTCCCCTGCCACCAAGGAAGACCGCGCCACACAAACCCATAACAGGAGGTGATGACCTGCTGAAGCTGAAGGACACTGTTGATTCAGGAGCAAATGGATCTCACCTGGCATGGCTGTGCTTAGGCTGGAAATGAGGAGAAAGTTTCTAATCATGTCAGAAGAGAAGTTTTGGAGAAGCTTTTTAGTGAGAGTGGTGGGAGTGAGGTGTTTGGTAGGTTTCTGGGCAGGATTATGTGTTTGTCTGAGGTAATTGCAGATGGAATTTGTGCTCCAGGGAGGCCCTTCTCAATCCTATGTAAAAAAAAAAAAAGAGAGAAGAAAATGTATATAATGAAAATGAGTTTGAGGATTCAGGAGAGAATAAGTTGACCTGGTTTTATTTCTAAATGGCTGTCCCCATACAAAGCCTGTGCTCAAATGAAGGAGTCAGTTTATTCCAAGGTTGATGGTTAGTGCTCAGAGTGACTGTCCAAGGCCGTGGTTACATGGCCATTTTCATCAGGCGTGAGAGTGCCAATGCCAAATGGGCTGGTCCTGCTGACTTTCTTCTCCAAAACTGGTTTCCAGCCCATCCCTGGTGTTGGTGCTAGGGTTCACATGACCCTGCAGTGACCTAGGTCAAAACACTGACTTGAACAAAATTTAACCCAGAAGAAAAAAAAGAGTCAAGCTTGTTCTTTATGGGGTCAGTTCCTGCACTTGCCTTACAAAAGCCTCCGTCCCCAGGACAGGAAGGGAAAACAGAGGTAGCCCTGAGCAGTGCTGCAGGGTGCAGTGTGAAACTGCTCCAAGAGTGGGGTCCCCAGTCTAAGGACCTGGACGTGTTGTAACAGGTCCAGAGGAGGGCCACGAAAATGAAGAGGGGGCTGGATCACCTCTCCTATGAGGAAAGGCTGAGAGAGTTGGGTTTCTCAGCCTGAAGAACAGAAGGCTCTGGGGAGACATTATTGTGGCCTTTCAATATATAAAGGAAGCTTATGAGAAAGATGGAGAGAGACTTTTTTTGCCAAGGCCTGTAGTGACAGGACAAGGGGCAATGGTTTTAAACTGAAAGGGGGTAGGTTTAGATTGGAGATGAGGAAGAAATTTTTTATGATGAGGGTGGTGAGACATTGGAATGGGTTGCCCAGAGGAGTTGTGGGTGCCCCATCATTGGGAGTGTTCATGGTCAGATTGGACAGAGCTTTGAACAACCTGACGTAGTGAAAGAAGTCTCTGCCCATGGCAGGAGGGTTTGGGCAAGAGGATCTTTGAAGGCCCCTTCCTACCCAAACCATTCTGTGATTCTACAAAATGCTGTCCTAGCCATGACAGAGCTTTTGTTTTCCAGTCCCTCCCAGATAGGACAAGATGGAGGTGGCCATCTTGGACTTCATGCTTGGGTGTGGAGGTCTCAGGTCTTGGGGGGTCTGGGTTGGTCCCCATGGCTGTGCCTTTGCACCTGCTGTCCGCTTGCAGGCAAGCCTACAAAAGTGTTGTGCCCTTGAGGCTCCTTGCCCCACAAAGCCTTGCAGCTGGGCTGCAAGGACAGCGGATGGGCTCCTCCCTGCTGGTGTGAGCCTTCATGGCAGCCTGCGTGAAAAGCTTTGGTGACTCTGAGATGTTGGGGCAGGGTGATTCATACCCAGGGTTTTCTCTTCCTTTCTGCCGTGTGAAGTTGGGGAGGTGTTTGGAGTTTTCTCTCCTCTACGCCCCCGCTCCCTAGCTACCCCTCCAAAATCTCTGTGAGACACCCATGTGATGACTCAGCCCCCTTGGGAGACCCTTGGGGTATTTCCCCCGCCTCCCCAGCAGCGATTTCTCTGGTGAGAAAGTCCTCTAAGGCTTGGCCTTGGCTCTTGTGGCTTACTAGAGCCCGCTGAGGCACAGGCAGGCAGCGAATGCAAAGGTCACATACAGCTGGGTGTGAAAGAGCAAGCGTGGTTATTCAGGGTTGCTTTCATCAAACAGATTTGAAACAAGGTGGCTTTGTCTTTTTCTTTCATTAATTGCACCATTAAATTATTTGCAATTTAGTTGCTAAGCTTTAGTAAAAACAGGGTTAGATGAGGAAGCATCCCCCGTGTTCAGGATTGTTTCGCTCCCAGTGCGTGGGTGGGTTGGGGCTTCCCTGCTCTTCAGGATTTTATAGGCACTGACCCCAAGCAGCTCTTTCCTAGGGGCTGAGTCCTTACTTGGACCCACGCTTGCTGCCAAGTACTGCTTGTGGCAAGGAAATGATGAGCACAAACCCCCAAACTGCCATATCTTCTGTAAATTTGTGTCCCAACCCCAAAAGCTATGTCATGTACTGTCTCTGCCATAGGTGTTTGCTACAGTGTCTGCCAGCAGGAAGGGTCACGTTATGGTTTGTTTAGTGGTACATCACTCATGCTCCCAATGGACCCTTATAGTTGTCATGCTCCTCCTGGTGTGCATGTTTCATCCGAAGACCCCCAAGCCAACTTTCCCCCTGCCACTTTGGGTGCTGTCTTGCTGTCCAAGTACCATCCCCTTCCTTTTACTTCTTTGACAGCATGTTCTGATAGGTTTTTTCTCCCTCTTGTTTTGTTTACAGATCTATCTGGAAAGTATGACCGTCGGGAGCAGCTTACTCACCATTAGATAAGTATTACAGATGACTCATGGTAGCATATTGATAGCTGTGTGGCTGAGATGATTATGTTGTTTAGTAACAGCTGTAGCATGATGCCAAGAACCAGGAATCTTAATTCCACCATCCATGATTTTCCACAAGTGCTTTGGTTCTCTGACATCTTTTCCCCTTGCTTTGTCCATCTAAAGGGTTCACAGACGAGGTTTTGCTTCCCTCAGTGGGTTACAGGGTATGGAGCAGCTCATGTAATTTCAAGCCACACTTCAAGATTTCACCTTGAAATGAAAGCTAGTGTTGAAATGCTGCAGCTTTGTAGCTATTCTCCAGAACAACATGCAGTTTTTGTCTTTTTAATAGAAGCCGTTAGTGGCTTTCCTCGATTCTTTGTGGTTTTTGTTTTTGTTTTCTTTCCAGAGCCATTACCTTCCTTCTCCAGCATGACAAACCAGAAGGTGCAGAAACAGGTAAGGCAACTGCTGTTGCAGCATGTTAATTTTGAGTCATTAAGGGTGAAATACTGGCTGCAGTAAAGTAAAAAAAACCCTGTTGACTCAACAGCGGTGAGAGTTGTACCCAATGTGCTCGGCTCCGTGAAACTGACTGGAATAACTACATTCAGGGATGAATTTGCAGGCTACTGGAGAGCATGCACATGAACTTTGCTCTGCTTCCAAAACCACTGACATTAAGTCAGTGCAAGCAATAAGTGATGAGATTTAAGAAGTGATGAGCAAGGGGGAGGAACCTGTCCTTGGGGGAGAGGCAGAAGGAGCTGAGCTGTGAAGGTGGGGGATATGTATGGGACGGCTGGAGCTGCTGGGGAGGTGTTAACCTGAGTGAGTTGGCAGGGGGCTGAGGTGGCTTTAGCTGGAGGTGAGTAGATAGCTTGGAGGGGTGCAAAGGGCCGTACAGGAATGAGGGAAATTTGGAGTCAAAAGGAGACATTTTAAGAGGGAGCACTGCAGCGAGGGATGTGCCAGCTATGGCAGCATGCATAGCTCTGCCTGACATTCCTGTATGTGGTGTCACCGGGGACAGTTGATGCCCCACCTGGACCACACACTTCGGCGTCATCTGTGGTTCACGCCATGGCATAAACTGCTGAAGATGTTTGGTTTCCACTAAGGTGCTGGACCATGATGCTGAATGGCTGTGGCATGAGCAGCACATTGCTTTTGCCAGTGCCAGCCTGAGGCAGGAGCTTCCAGTGGGGCAGTGGAGGCATGTTAGGTGCTGCGCTTAATTTCTCAGCAAACGTGAACCAGAGCCCCAGTGAATTAATACAGAAGAGAAATCTGGCTTGAGGATCTGTGCTTGTGTCCCAGTTGTGTGATTTGGGTCTCTACATTTACTATGAGGGTGGTAAGACACTGGAACAGGTTACCTAGAGAAGTTGTGGATGCCCCATCCCTGGAAGTGTTCAAGGTGAGGCTGGGTGGGAGTTTGAGCAACCTGATCTAGTGAAAGATGTCTTGGTTCATGGCAGGGAGGTTGGACTAGGTGATCTTGTACTGCGTTCAGTGTTGGGCCCCTCCCTACAGGAAAGACATTGAGGCGCTGGAGCATGTCCAGAGAAGGGCAGTGAAGCTGGTGAGGGGCCTGGAGCACAAGTCTTATGAGGAGTGGCTGAGGGAACTGGGGTTGTTTAGCCTGGAGAAAACGAGGCTGAGTGGAGACCTCATCACTCTCTACAACTACGTGAAAGGAGGTTGTAGTGAGGTGGGTGTCAGTCTCTTCTGTCAGGTGGCTGGTGATAGGACGAAAGGAAATGGCCTCAAGTTGTGGCAGGGGAGGTTTAGATTGGATATTAGAAAAAATTTCTTTACTGAAAGAGTTGTCAGGCATTGGAACAGGCTGCCCAGGGAAGTGGTGGAGTCATCATCCCTACAGGTGTTCAAAAAGCATGTAGACAAGGCACTTCATGACATGATTTACTGGACATGGTTGATGGTTGGACTCGATGATCTTAAAGGTCTTCTCCAACCTAAATGATTGTATGATTCTATGATGCTATGATCTTTGAAGACCACTTCCAACCCAAATCATTCTGTGGTTCTATGATTTTGATGCTTTGCTATGCTTATTGGAAGAAATGATGCAGGATCCACTTTGCAAGGTGTTTTGTGCTGAGGTGTCTATGGGAGCTTGTGTTCTTCAGGCTGTTGTGCCACTCTGGAGTGAAGAGCTGTGTCCTGCTCGTGCTATAAAAATAAATTGCATTGCAGCTGGCTCCAGGAACCGTTGTAGCAGAAGCCTCTGCGTGATGGCTTATAATGTAGGCTCAATTACGTCCCTGCCTAGTAAAATAGAAAATGCCTTTAAGGCCTTCTCCCTTTAGACTCTGTATCACTTATTCGCGTGCCATGAACTGATCTCAGGACTAAATTGTTCTGAGTGATAATCTGGCATTGCTCTTTGGTGAACGGATAGGGGTTTGGCTCTTGGGGATCGTGTAGCATCAGCCAGTGAACACAAGGGTGGGGTATCAGGAATTTTACCAGCATATTCTTCCACTTTGGGCATGTCCTCCTACAGTGACGTGTCTAAAAAACCCCCAAACTCCAATGAATGCTCTTAACCATTGCTTGGTGGAAATACTTTTGGGGTAGAGAAATGAAAACACCAGCCCCTGCCCTGCTTACCTTGCATCTCTGGGGTCAGGATTGCAGCTCAGAGGCAGGATCTGGTGCTTCCCCGTGGGCGGCCTCAGCCATACGTATTCAAATCGAGCACCCAGGCATGTCACCCTGCTGTGGCATGGGGCTGAGAGATGCACGGGGGCTTTCCAGTCCCGTGGGCCATTATTAGTAAGAGGGTTTGCGCATGGTGTATCTTTTGGTTCAAGCTGTGAACTGCCAGCAGACTCTAAATTAAACTGCTGCTTCTGAGCCTTGTAAATAATACTGCAAAAAGTTTCCGAGAAGCGTAATAACTTCCCTAAATATATTTTACGTCTAAAGATGCACAGGCGTACATTTGTGCTGAAAGTTTTCTGAGCCCAGTAGTGGGTGTGTACTGTGGCTCTTGTTTGGGAAGCTTGAGCAGGTAGCGGATAAGGATAAGGAAGTGGTTGCTGCAGTTTTGTTTCTCTCTCTCTGTTTGAGAAGGAGGATTTTGGGTCATGTTTGTGGGTTTGGTGGGTAGGTAGAATGATTTAGAGCAACATGAGTGACCTGCGTGGTAACTTTGTGCCAGCTGAGTGACTAGAACAGGGGTTACAGGTCCCAGGGCACCCAAAATCCAAATAGGTTTTTAAATCACACAGATAATTTTAAAAGATATAATTAAGTTCCTGAGTTACTGAGTAATGCCTACCAATGTTCCTGCGAATGGCTCATGAAGCACTTTCAGTCTCTAACTTCTGCCAGAGCACACTTATGTGCTATTAGTAGGATATTAGCTGCCCATGCAACGTTTGTCATCTTGGAGTCTGAGGGTGTTTTACTGAGATCTGTTAATACAGCTATGCTGAATGTATCACTCAAATCTGCCTGCTCTGATAACCATCCTCAGGTGAGATGAATGCCGATGGAGCCATTTGAGATGTTGCTGCTCCCAGTTCCTATCTGCCCTTGTGCCAAAAGCTGCTAACCGCGGAGGCAGGGCTATGGGTCGGTCTTTGTGTACATCTGCACCTTACCTGTTGTTTTGTATGACCACAAAACAACTTTGCTTACTGGGAGAGCTGGAGCACAAGGTGGGGAAGCCAAAATGTGGCATACCTGTTCTGCCTCCCCTTGCTAGAGGAATGAGGGATTAACCACTGGAAGCACACTGGGGTGGAGGCAGTGACGTCTCAGATGCTGAAGTTAGGCTTTGAGAGCAGTTTTGCCCTCTGGAAGTCTCTGCTTCTTTCCGTTTGACTAGTTGGTGAAGTGGGAGTCATTGCATGGCACACCCCCTGCCCCTGTGTAGGCTGGCAGTGCAGTGTTTGGTTCCTGCTGTAGTTGGCAGAGACCTAGTCAGCATTGTCCATGGGGTTTAAGGTGTGATGGATCTGATGAATGAGGTGAATTCCACCTTCATCTTCCCTGGCTGTGTGGCAGACTCTTCACTGATTGTAAAAGCAGCCTATGCTGACTTGTTCAGATGCAGATGCCAACGTGCAAGCACCTTTCTTTGATCAGATATGGCATGCCCCTAGCCATCTCGCTTAGACTAGGTACATATACTTTAGATGGCTATAGGGTAGGTGATATGAGTCCTACACCTGCTATAGCAACGCTTGTGCCCCAGACTACAGTGGGCTGTTTGGGGGGGATTTGTAAAGCAAGTTTTGTGAGCCCCTCTTGCAGCAAGACTTAATTTCCATCCATTTTGGATGAAGAAGGTGGTCAGATCAAAGCCAGCTTGGAGAAGAGCAAACTCCTATAGGTCATCGGCAATTTGGAAGTAACTGTGTCACCCGCAGGCTCCACACCTGCTACAGCTGTGACACATGGAGGTGTTGAGGAGGCAAGGGCAGGACTTCAGGGTATGGCAGAAGGACTGTGTGGGAACTTCTCAAGAATAATGCTGCTTGAGGCAGTATGGGTAACGCAGGAGGTAAATACCGTCCTCTTTCCCAAAGATTTAATTAGTTTTGTGGCAAAGGTTGCTTTAAGACTTGCCATTTTGATGCTGGTACCTAAGTTACACAGAAGAGATCCCCAGGTGTTTCACCATGTCTGGGCAAATTGTGCTGGGAAAATGTCAAAAGATGCTTTGATGAAACCATAGTGGTCTATCATGAATAGGCTAATCGGTGGCCATCTAAGAAGCAGACATCTGAAGTGTATTTTAAACAGCATCAGCGTTGTGTGATGGCTTTAGGGGAAAACCTTGCAACTTATGGGAAGGCAACAGAGGAATATTTAACACTTTGATCAAAGGAAAGTGACAGGCTCAAAGTCTGCCCTGACATCTCACCCTGGCACGTGTCATCCTCTAGGCACTAGGCCAGTCAGGAGAACCCCGTTGTCACTTCTGCTCCCTCTCCTTATGGTCTCTCCAGGGTGTTGCTGTGATGCTAGCAACGTGGCATAGAAATGCTTGTTACCCACCATCAATAACCATGGAAGGGGCCTTGTGAACTTCAGGACACTCACCGCAATGAAGGAGCATGTTGAGAGGGTGTTGTGAGGTTTCATCTTGGCTGATCGATTCAGTGTATTTTCACCAAGGGCAAGGTCACCATCTCCTCTGCTCACATTTCCCATTCCCTTCCTGGAGGAGCTGGGTTTGACAAACGAGACATTGCAGCATCAGGCTCTGCTGGAAAAATCCACGTGTGAATGGGAGGGAAGCATCTTCCATCTTGGTAGTGACAATGAACAAGGAAGAGTTTTGTCGGCTGTTAGGATTGCAGACACTGTGTTGGAAAGGGATTTTTGGTGGCTTTGTTTGCCTGGAGGTTTGTAAAGGTTTCTGGGTCCTTCTGGGCTGTGATGCTATGAAGAAAGGCTGAGAGAGTTGGGGTTGTTCAGCCTGGAGAAGAGAAGGCTCCAGGGAGAGCTTATTGTGGCCTTTCACTATATAAAGAGGGCTTATAAGAAAGATGGGGACAGACATTTACCAGGGCCTGTAGTGACAGGATTGGGGAGCAACAGTTTTAAACTGAAAAAGGATAGGTTTAGATTGGACGTGAGGAGGAAATTTTTTATGATGAGGATGGTGAGACAGTGGAACAGGTTGCCCAGAGAAGTTGTGGATGCCCCATCATTGGAAGTGTTCAAGGTCAGGTTGGACAGGGCTTTGAGTAACTTGATCTAGTGGAAGATATCCCTGCTCATGGCAGGTAGCTTGGACTGGGTGATCTTTGAAGGCCCCTTCCAACCCAAACCATTCTGTGATTGTATGATTTTCATTTTGCTGTGGGGTGGTTTCACGATGGAGGGAGGAGGGAGAGGGAAAGCAGCGGTGCTGGCTGCAGGACTCGCTTTTGTGTTAGCATCCCTGTAAGCCCTGCCGCTTCGGTCATCCCTTCCTAGGAAGCCAGGATCCTTCATGTGCTTGGCCAACGCCGTCATTTTATTCTAGTGGTAATTCTCTGTATCTAATGGTTGTGGCACAACAAAACTGGGGGGATCCCACAGGATGCCACTTAACACTGCCATCTTGAAATGAGAGGGAAAGGCCTTCTTTGCTTGGGCTCTGCTCGCCCGTATCCATTTCTTCATACTGCAAGGACTGACGGCATGGTAGAAGGCAGCTGCTGTGATTGTGGGGTCAGAAGGGGGAAAAATAAGCAAATGAAGCCCTCCCACTGCAGCAAAAGCATTGCCTTAGGGTCACAGTCATGGAAGAGGTGGGGAAGGTTTCATGCTGCACCTCACTCAGCTAGGATGCCTGTCCTGCTGTAAAAGCCACCTCTTTCCTCCCGTTTTTGCCAGCGTTATCTCCATCTCCCATGCCCAGTAGCCTGTCCCAGTATGTGGCATGGTGTTTATTTGGGTGAGGATGCCTCGGGAGCTGGGCAGGGGCTATTTTTGCCTTTCCGATAATGTGCCGTCGAGCCTGCTTCATGCCAAGGAGACTGATGAGGATGGGGAGCAGGGCCTGCCAGGCTGAACACCAAACTGTAGGCAGTGTTTGGCAGGGAGGGGGAGACACAGGAGGGATGACGCGGGCTGTTGGGCTTGTGGGTTACAAGTGGCCCCTCGTCCCCCGGGACACGGTGGGAACCTGTCCTTCTAGCACATGTGTGAGCACCTGTGAAATTGCACAGGTCACTTGTTACCTCCAGGAGTCACCTGCACCAGTCTGGATGCTCGGGACTGGAGAGATTTGGGGTTGCTTTCTCATTACCTCCCGTTGTGCCTAGGTTGAGGAACTGCAAAAGGAGAAAACAATTAACGTTAGGTTCAAAATCCAACCTCTGTTTTTCCTGGGCTGGCTGCTGCCTCTGGAGGTCCATGGGCCCTGTGAGCATGGGGAGCATGAGCTGATGGGCACTTGGCAAGCAGTCAGTGTGTGGGGATGGTTGTGCCAGTGAGCTCTGGCCACATCTCTTTCCGGGTCTCAGCACCCTCCTTTTTAGATGGTCTCTGATGCAGGTGTACAGGGGCTGGCTCTGCCATCTGCACGGGTTACAGTGGCAGCAGACTTCCCCCCCTGCAAGGGGAATTTTCCCTGTCTGCCGCAGAGGCTGAGCTGTTAGCTGATAAAGCCCAGCCCTGGTATTGCAACAGACCTATAGATGTATCATGAACAAGGAGAAGGGGAAGCACCTGGAGACACATCTGCATCGGACCATGTCTCATGACTGTCCCAAATGGGCAGCAACCTCAGCCAGTACGTCCACACAGAGACAGAGTCCTGCCTGTGTGGACTCACCTGCCTGGCTGCGTGTTCTATGCAGTGCAGGTAATGTCAGCCTGGGCACAAGGCTGGTGCTTGCTTCGTTGTGTCTTAAAGCCTTGATCGCTGCCTGATTTCTACCCCCCAGCCTCCCCCAGCTTCATGTTTTTCTTTGCATTTGGAGTTGTAGCCTGAAAACACTTGAGCTAAACCCTATGCCCTAACGGTTGCTCATCTGAAAGTGTGGAGCCAGCTTGCAGCAGCTGCTAAAATAGCAGAACTGAAGTGGGGAATGAAAAGTGAGACGGTGATTAAGACCCGATTTCCTGTCGTGGCCCCGCAGGGCTCCCGCCAGTGATGGAGACGTTGGTGGCGTTGACAGCGGCGGTGTGAAACGTCCCAGCCATTGGCCTCGGGCTGGCTGAATCACTCGCAGGCTGTCCTGTGCTGCTTAGTTATCTGAGTACTTCGTAGATGTTCGTGAGCGTGCTAGGCTGGGCCCTGGGAGATGAGGATCCCATTTTAGGAAGGGAGAAGGGTAGGGAGCGCATGCAGGGTGGTCCTGGCTGAGTTGGGGTTGGAAGCAGACTTGCTGAGACGCAGGCCAGCCCTGGGGCAGGCTGGTGTTTGTTGCTTTGTAGTATCTAGAAGAGCTGAAAGAGTGCACAGGATCTGGGGACACTGGGAACATTGGTCCTCTAGATTTTTTCTTCCATCCCTTCCAATAAATTGCTTTAGACCCACCCATCTATGACTGGACAAGAGGAAAACACAAGGGGAGAGAATTTGCTGCTGAAGGGATGGTGAAGCTTCCTAGCTGGTGCTGTTTTGTTCCAAGCGTACACAGGGTTGTTCACCTGTCCTACTGTTTGGCCCCTCGTGTACCTAGATGTCATAAAAAAGCAAATACATTAGAATTAGTTAATCTTTTTTTGCTTGCTTGCACCAGAAGCTTGTGCAAGGAGAAAACAGCTGAATGCAAAGGAGATGTTGAGCTGATGGCTGTTCCTCTGAGGACCCTATTTCACATACACTCACTAATGTGCAGTTTGTGTTTGTTAGTGCCAAAGGCAGCTTCTGGTTTCTTTCTCACCCTGGAAGTACAAATCGCTGCTCTCTTGTGTGTGCTCCAACAGCTCCTACAGCGCATGCTGTAGAGGTTTGAACCTGATGTGTTTCAGCAGCCAGATCATGTCATTGTAAACTGTATTCTTTCTGATAGCTAATGGAGCAATGACGTGCAATGCGGAGATGGGACTTTCCTATGCCACCTCATCCTTTGGAGAAAGCCAATTGCAAAACCCACTACAAAGAGTCCAGAACTCCATCAGCCATGGCATTTGGTCTGGGCTTAGTAGTCACCCATCTGATGTCTCAGCAAAAGAGCAACTGAAAAAGCCCCTTACTGCCAAAGGTGGTGGCAAGTAAGAGTGAAGGATGACAACAGAGAGAAGGTTGTTGTCTGGGTGCAGAGCACCTGGAATTGGCTCCTTCTCCGTTTTTGCAATAGGAGCCGTAGCTCCTTCCCCTCTCCATGCCCCACCATCATGGTTGTAGCCATGTGGCTTGACGGAGGCAGCACTTGACCCGGTGTGCCAGGGGCTCACACTAAGAAACTGGGGTCTCTGCTGTGGTCCCACCATGGGCATGTGGCCCAGCAAGGAGGACCCTGGGCATGTTCCCTGCCAGGTCATCTCACAAGAAGCTGCTGCACACACCAGAAGCTGGTTATTGCAGCCCTCTGGCAGGGTGAGAAGCAGCAGGCAAGCCAAAATCTGCAAGCCCATCTCTGTAATTGCGGTCTTCCTCCAGATTTGGACTGCCTGAGGGGGTGCAGGAAAGACATCCATCTCTTGTGACAATGCTTGTGTTAACTTTTGTACCCCTCAACAAACCACCTCCTATTTCTTTCTGAGTTTGAAACTCACAGCAGGTCCCGTCAACCCTGGTGATAAACCAACCAGATGATTGTCTCACTACCCTTTGCTGTGCAAAGGACAGTTGATGCTTAATTCAGCAGTGTGAGGGACCACTGCTTGAAACGCAGTGCCATGTGGCATTTGATCTTTTTGGCCTTTCTCAGCTCTTGGGGTCACCAGCACCTCCTCCAAGGCTGCCTCTTCCTCTGCATTCATGCAGCACCCAGTGCCACCAACAAGGCTGGGACAGGCTTCTGTAGTATGGAGAGCATGTAAATGCCCTGCTCATATATGATCAGTATTAAGGAAATGTAAATAAAAATGCAAATGCATTTTTTGCAAAGCAGGTCAGCACATGGGAGAGGCTCTGGCAGTGGTGGTGTTAGGAAAGGCGTGCTGATTCACAGCATCCAAGGTAATAGCCCTGAATTGGTATCTGTTACTCCCATGTCTTTCCTCTGATCCAGGAGTATTTCTCTACCAGTGTGCAGCCTGGGGCGTGCATGGCCCACATGTGAAAGGCAAGGAAGGAAGAGGGCAGAGGGCACAGTTGGCCCCAAGCCTGGCAGAGCATCAGACATCGTCATTACTGTGCGACGAGGGGGAGCTTGCTTGCAGAGAAATGATTTTCCATGCCCATGAAGAGACTCATGTAATATCTGCTGCCATGGGGGAGAGGGATATTTTACACTCTCCTGACACCTTTCATCCCAGAGGAGTTCAAAGTGCTTTTCAGACTACTTTCATAGTGCTGCGAAAGGGATGAACAATAGGTTTTGCAAGAAATGTCCTTCCCTGCCAGGAGAACAGCACCTACTGCTGCAGCCGCGGCGCTGGGAGCTGGAGCTCTTCAAATGTACCCACTTCTGCTGGTGAGCAAAGCAACACTACAGTATGGCGTCATTTTAGGAGTCTGGAGGAAGAGCTGCCCAGGATTGTTTTGAGTATTTTAGGAATTATTTTGAGGGTGGGTGGGTTAAAGAAGAGGAAATACCACAGGCCAAGGATGGCTTTGAGGTGATAGCAGGGAACAGACTGCAGATGAATTTGCTGTGCAAAGTGCCATCATCCAGATATAACACTCTTTGCCAGAGAGATCTTTCGTATCAAGCTAAGGAGGAAACAGCACTTGGTTGGAGGAAACAACATAGCCTTGGTTTGCTGGCACGTAGCATATTCCCTGGTCCTGGTTCCCCAGCCAAGGAAGGCTATGGAAGACCTGAAGGATATGCAAAAGACAAATTTGCTCCAAGGATCAGAGGTATCTTCTTCTGGGATGATCCAAGCGCCTTTATTTAAACTCCCACAGCCACAAATGGCAGTTTTGCTGGCATCTGCGAGTCATGGCACAGAAGGACGGCAGACTGTGCCATGATTCTGCCTTCCAGGCGGTGGTCTCAGGGCGGGGAGGATGTGGCAGAAGTGGAAGAGCTGGTGGAAGAGGAAGGATCTGCCACAGTGAAGAGATATGAGTGGTTGGACAGGGTGGTCCCAGTGTCCCTGTGGGGCTGCGGAAAAGGGAAGGTGCGGGCAGCTCGCTGGTGTGTCCCCGTGTCACCAAGGAGGTCATCCGAATGGCAGCTCTGCATCCTGAGGTGCTTTACAAGAGCTCTGTGGCCATCAGCTAGCATGTCTTGGATAGCTTCTCCATTGTGAGCCCATTGTGGTGGGTTGACCCCGGCTGGGTGCCATTCTATCACTCCCCCGCCTCAGCTGGACAGGGGAGGGAAAATATAACAAAGGGCTGGCGGGTCGAGGTAAGGGCAGGGAGAGATCATGTAACCAGTTACCGTTACGGGCAAAACAGACTCAACTTGGGGAAAAAATGAACTTAAATTATTGTCAATCAACCACAGTAGAGTAATGAGAAATAAAATCAGATCCCAAAACACCTTCCCTCCACCCCTCCCTTCTTCACGGGTGCAAATTCACTCCCGGATTCTCTACCTACCCACCCCAGCGGTGCAGGGGGATGGGGAATGGGGGTTACGGTCAGTTCATCACATGTTGTTTCTGCCACTTCACCCTCCTCAGGGGCAGGACTCATCACACTCTTGCCCTGCTCCAACGTGGGGTCCCTCCCAAGGGAGACAGTCCTCCATGAACTTCTCCAACGTGGGTCCTTCCCACGAAGTTCTTCACGAACTGCTCCAGCATTGGTCCCTTCTGTGGCATGCAGTCCTTCAGGAGCAAACTGGTCCAGCATGGGTCCCCCGTGGGGTCACAAGTCCTGCCAGAAAACCTGCTCCAGTGTGGGCTCCTCTCTCCACAGATCTGCAGGTCCTGCCAGGAGCCTGCTCTGGTGCAGGCTTCCCACAGGGTCACAGCCTCCTTCGGGCATCCATCTGCTCCGGCGTGGGGTCCTCCACAGGCTGCCGGTGGATGTCTGCTCCACCATGGACCTCCATGGGCTGCAGGGGGACAGCCTGCCTCACCATGGTCTTCCCCATGGGCTTCAGGGAAATCTCTGCCCCGGTGCCTGGAGCACCTCCGCCCCCTCCTTCTTCACTGACCTTGGTGTCTGCAGGGTTGTTTCTCTCACATGTTCTCACTCCTCTCTCTGGCTGCTGTTTCTGTCTCCCTGCAACTTTTTTTCCCTTCTTAAATATGTTAGCCCAGAGGCGCTACCATTATCGCTGATGGGCTTGGGCTTGGCCTTGGCCAGCAGTGGGTCCATCTTAGAGCCAGCTGGTGTTGGCTCTCAGACATAGGAGAAGCTTCTAGCAGCTTCTCATCAGAAGCCACCCCTGTAAATCGGCCCCACCTGCTACCAAAACCTTGCCACACAAACCAAATACACCCATGTTTATGACCACATACATCAAGCAGCACTGGCATATGGAGGAGCTTGGGAGCTGCATGGGAGAGCAGCCAGAGGAGACCCTGGCCTGGGGTGAGCTGTCTCCCGTGGCCTCCCTGCCACTTTCTGGCTTTGCTCAGTCTGATGGTGGAAGATGGTGCTCACACCTTGCAGTGTGTCCAGCCCAACCCATGTGCTACAGGCCATGCTTTGATGTGCCTTGCCTTTGCCAGCCATGCCACCTTGGCTTGCTTGCCATTCAGTGTGGTGAGTGTCAGCAGCGGAGCCAAAGGATCACGGTGTGTGTTGGACTGTTTGCAAAGCCTGTGAGAAGATGGAAGAGGTTATTTTGTCTCAGGGGTGGGAGGAGGGGAGGGGCATAAGGAGTGATGCCACATGGGTTTGTCATGTTCCCTCGAGGAAAACAAAGCATCTCTGCAATGACAGGAGAGCAGCAGGGAAATAGCCGGGAGATGAAAACCAGCTCACCCCTTTGCAACCCTCTCTTGCATCTCTCCTCTCGTGTGTCTCTTCGCCACCAACAGTAGGGAATAAAAAGGGAAATTAAAAAAAAAAAAAGCAGTGAGACGGGTTCTGAATGGATGCCAAGGTTGATTTAATTAGATGTATTGAATTTGTTAACTTCTGAACGATGTGGCTGCCACGCAGCAGAAACGACAAGCTGCGAGTGGCAACGGCAGCATGGCACTGACCTGCCAAAAGGTTCAGCAGAGCAGAAGGATTGACCTACTTCCATCAGCTCTGCGGGGAGCACAGGCAAATGCCCTCTGCTTGCTGTGTCTCTGCTCCCTGGAGGGCTGCGTGCCCCTTTGTGCAGGGGAGAGCTCTCTTCCTGGGCTGGGGGGCTGCCAGGGAGTCCTGCATCACCTGTGGACTCCCAACACAAGCCCATGTGGCTATGGGATGCAGCTCACTTGGAGCAAGGGCTCTTGCTTTGTGTGCTGACTGCTGGCTTCTGGCTGACACTGATTTTGTGCTTCTCCTATCTATTGCACCCTTAAAAAATACTCCAGTATTCTCTGATAATGGGCCTAAATACTGTTGCAGCCGGTAAGGGTGATAAAATGACCCATGCACATTGCCATGGCAACCTGCAGCAATTGCTTTTCACTCTTGATGTGTCTGCTCTTTGGCATGAGTGCAGACTTGTGGTTTTGGCTGAGACTTGCCAGGGAATTAGCCAAATCTGGAAGATTTGGCTTTCATTATGAGCTCTGCCATGGGTGTGGAGCCAGCAGCTCCTGGCCTTGCTGGCCACCCCTCGAAGCAGGACATAGAGAATCATAGAATCATAGAATCGTTTAAGTTGGAAAAGACCTTTAAGATCATCGAGTCTAACCATCAACCATGCCCACTAAACCATGTCATGAAATGCCTTGTCTACATGGTTTTTTAATACCTCCAGGGATGATGACTCTACCACTTCCCTGGGCATCCTGTTCCAATGCCTAACAGCCCTTTCAGTAAAGACATTTTTCCTAATATCCAATCTAAACCTCCCCGGCCCCAACATGAAGGCCATTTCCTTGCACATGTTTCCCCTTGCACCTTGCTGTGAGCCTTGGCAGTACAGATTGCACCTCGAACGAATTGTCAGCATGGGGGAGGAGGCCTTTGAATAAGAAATTCGTTTCCAAATGAATTTCATAACGGTTATCAAGAGGAACCGCTGGGTGTCTGCTCCCAGCCCCACCATCGTGCACATGTGCGTAGGTCCTGCTGAGCACCAGGGTCCTCCCTGCAGACAGTGACCACAGGATCCCTGTGAGGTCAGTGTAGTGCTTCCTGGCCAGGTGATCTCCCAGCTGGAGAAGTTCAACAGCTGAGTTGCATCCTGATTTCTGCCTCTGGTGCCAGCCACAAACCGAACTTCTCCCATTCATTTGGCAGTCTTCTCCATCACTCATTAGTGTCAATGCAAAAAAATGTCCTGTGGAATTGTGTCTGTCAAGTGGTGAAGAGAGAAGGTGGATTTCCTGAGCCAGCAGCCTGGCAGTGATGCTCTTGTGGTAGGGAATGTTTGCCAAGACCCTTGGAGCTAGAAGACACCAACAGAGACTTCTGTGAGGTACACAAGTGTAGAAGTTCTGCATGAAACCGTGGTCTAGGTTGTGTTGAAGATCACCATGTGACTAAAAGATGCTGACATGGGAGGGAAGCTTAGACACACCATCAGTCTCCCCTGATTATTATCTGTTTTAACCCCAGCTTGGTAACACCAAATCTAACAGACAGATAGTGGTAGACACCCAGCGTGGTGGGGAACTTTCTGTTTCAGTGGGGAAATGAGGCAAAGCACCACTGGGGAACTTGTCTGAGGTCACGCAGAGGAGACGACTGGGACATTGTTTCCCACCAACAAAGCTCTGGTCTTTTCCTTTTCCTGCCTTGAGTGTGGTTTCTTCTCCTGACCCCACAGCACCCCTCAGCCAGAGCAGAGGAGGGTTGCTTGAGTGGGGAGATGAAAGAAGGAATGCTATTTCACTGAGCAACGTCAGGGAATTATATGGGAAGAAGAAACAGAGGACAGGTGAAGGAACCCAGCTGTCTGCTTCTACAGAGAAGATGTCTCTTTGTAGCGTTGAGGCTGCTATCAGGATTCATGATTCAGTTTTCAAGTTCGTTGTTGATAGTTAGGAGGTTTTCATTTTGACTTCATCTGTTGACAAGGTGGTAAGAGCCCTGCGAGGATGCATATCTCTCCATCGGGTATGACTAATTGTATTGGGACAGCAGTGTGCGTGATAACACTGCTGTTTTTCTCTAGAACAGCTCCCTTACAGACTGCCTGGTAGCCGAGCCCTGGCGAGTGTTTTTGCGGGAGTTTTGCTGATTGTGCAGCCCAGATAACCTGTGAGTGAGCAAACATGGAAAGCGTTGAATATTCAGCTCAAAAACCAGAAGCAGACTTGTTTCGCTGCTTGTCTGAACCAAGCTTTTAACCGCGTGTTGTCAGTGCTTTTCAGGAAACTCATCTTGTCTGAGACACGTCATCTGGTGATGAAGTGCTCCGATTTAGGGACAGCTACCGGGAGCTCTGCAAAGGCCAGGGCTCATGGCTAGGCACTGGTGTCTTTGCAGCTCAGTGTTGTGCTTTGCTTTCCCCATCTTCTTGGAGAGCAAAAGTCGGTCCATTAAAACCATGCATTTGTAAACAGGAGCCAACAGTGTGATTTCTCTTAGTCTTGCGCTGAAAAAACAATCCGTCCAAAAAAGCCAGCACATGGCAGGAGCTGGTAAACATTTTCTCTAGATGTTCGCTGTTGTCGATCCTGTTTCTGCAGGAACCCAGGAGTTCTGGTGCAACTAAGGGCTGAATTTAAACTTCTTGTAGTTAAACTGGTTGACCCCTGCATCTCAGGGTAACAGTTGTATATATGCATGAAAGCCACGCTTAGGTCCCTGAAGAAGTGTGTCGGCACAGATGAGCCTCTGACTTCAATATATCAGCTCAGCGGTCAACAGCCTTATGCAGAAGAGCTTTGGTGTGCAGCTCTTCCACTTGGCAGAGTTTAATCTTTGTATGGATTACAACAGAAAGCTCTCTACAAGAGGCTATACAGGCTTAAAGCCGTGCTTGCCTTTGATGGAAATCATTGCTTGCTCCTCAAGGAGGTTTGTAGTCTTCTGAAAGCTGCACTAAAGGCATGCGGGTGGACAGTTTGTCCAACATACAGAGGTAGCAGAGATCTTCTTGACCCTTCCTCTGCCCCTTTTCCGGAGGAGGGAGGCAGGTTTTCCTGCTTGCAGCAAGGCACCCCTTCTGGTTTAGGAGTGCAAGACTACTTCCATCATGATGCCAGCATGGGGCCATAGTTTCTAGTTGGGCGTTAGAGAAATTAGTAGTGGTCAGAAGGGCGATGCACCAGGAGATAGTCGGTCAGTGCGGACCTTCTGAGGGCCTTGACTTCTCGCAGTAAACTCACTAAAGGACCATTTCACTTTTCTTCTCCTCTCCTTGCTATATTGGCTTTGTTGTTTGTTTTTGGAGGAGAGGAGTCCTGGGCACCTGAACAGAGGGGCAGAGCTTGGGACATGAACTTGGCAGCTGAGGACACCAAGGAGGAGACTGTGCTGTATGTGTGAGAAAGATCTGGACACTGAGAGAGGGTGCATGGCATCATGGCCTTATGACCATGGTCTGTCCAGGGTGAACTCGCCACAGGTGAGGCATTCCTTGCAGGGGCTCTTCCATGGGTCTGCAGCTCTTTAAAATAAGGATGTTGTCCCATGGACAGGAGCGACCTGTCGGCATTGAGGGTGGTTGCCCTCACTCCTGTTGGATGCACCACGGTGGGGAGAGGAGGCATGCTGGCTGCCAAAAACGGCATCGGCTCTAAAAACGATGTCTGTGCAAAGTCCGTCCTTGTCTGGACTCCAAGGGGCTGCTGCGCACAAGGCCTTCACACAGTTTCCTTAACAGGCTCCTTTTCACTTTTTCCAGGGACTTGCACTGTGCTTCGTTTCAGAGGGATCCAGTGAATTAACATATTGTTGCTGCTGCCTAGGTAATTGCATGCCCAGGGTCTGCTCTGCTCCGACACAGTCTTCCCGGCTTCCCAGACAGAAAGCATCCTTCTCCTCCAGCAAACAAGGCTGCAAAGTATTGCCCTAAGACTCTGCTCAAAAGATGGAGGAATGGGAGGGTGGAAAGAGGAGGGGGAAGCTGTTTCTGAAGGCATATCTGGCTTCCAGACCTCACCTATCAATAAGGAGGAAAGGATGGGGTTTTTAATCTTTATTTCTGTACCAAGGTACTAATTTTGCCTGAAGCTGTGGTTTCTCTTGCTGATTTGTACAGACCTTGGTAAGGGTGCAGTTACAGAAATTTAGGCCAACGCAAGTTACTACAGGGGCTCAGAAACTGCTTGAAATTAGCCATCCTGGGTCACACAGTAGTTTCAGCAGAAGTTGAAACTGAGTGATCTGATACCCTCTTCTGTACTGAAAATAAAACCCTATGAATAGGTAGGTGTAAAAATGCTTACTGGTCTCACTTCCAAGTACAAAAACACCCACATGTGGATAAACCCTTAGAGCCCTCTAAGGCTCTGTGAGAATAGACCACATCTCAGAACACGTTGGTGAGTGTATCTTCAAAGCCTGACAGGTTTCTTAATGCGGATGCAGGTTTGCATTTTTAAAAGATGTTATTTGGTCAGGGCTGACTTCTGGTGCAGAGCTGGCATTCCTTAGGCTTTGATCTCCAAAAAGAAATGTAGTTATGTGCAGTGTGAGGAGGGCAACTTTAGTCCCCAGCACGGCTTGGCTGTCAAGCAGAGGCATGAAGAGGACAGGGAGCATCAAGACTACGGGATAGAGGGGAGGAGGTTGGTTCGTGGCTCTGCCACTGACCTCCTGGGTGACCCAGGAGATGAACCTCTCCCCTTCCACATCCTCCTCTCCTGCCCAACTAGTGCATGTGACAATTGCCTTATGGTTTGTATGGATTATTCTGAGAAGCCAGAGCTCAGCGGCTCTGTCTGTAAGGTCCCTTTTCATCTTCTTGGTTGTGACATTTCGTGTCTCTTTGCCACATAAGTTATTTTGACTGAAAGCAAAACATTGCTCCAACACCCTTTATGACACAAGGGATGGAGATGAGGGGCAGGCCGTGCTGGCAGTGTAGCTTGCTCATGCCGCACCAGAGAGTTGCAGCTTGTGGGACAGAGGGAAGGCTTCTTGAGGCATCTCTATACTGTGGAATAGAGGCTGCAGCCTTGGGCAGTACAGAGAGCCTTTTTGTAGTTGGCGTTATACAGGAGGCTTAGGAAATCCTGCTTGTTCTGTAAATACGTGGGTGTATACGGGAGGGAGGAGGTGTGACTGCCCTCCAACACTGCTCTTGTGTTGCTGCAGATGGGACATGGACAGAGGTTCCTTGGCCTCTGATGCCCAAACTGAGACAGTTGCATGTGGGTCACTGTGGGACTGCATGCAGAAGTGGGGTTTGTCATATCCTGAGGGGAACATAAAGTACGGTGCCTAGGGGTGCCTTCTGGGCCTTTATGGTCTTGGGATGTGATTGTTTCTCTCAACTCTTGCGCTTGGGGGATGTCACAGTACCCAAGCACTGAGTGATTCCCACCCTTTCCTCCAAAGCCTCTGCACTGGTGGCAGTTAGAAGGTGGCTTGTAGGACTGTAGGGTAATTCAGGCTGAAAGGGACCTCAGGTGGGTGAGCTGTGACCAAGTTGCTCATGACTTCATTCAGTTAAGTCTTGAAGACTTCCAAGGATGAGAGTGCACAGCCAGCTCTATGGCTTGACTGTCATCACATGGAAAAAGGTTTTCCTATCACCCAGACTGAACTACTCTTGTTTCAAATATTGCATGTTGTCTCTCATTCTTCTGCCAGACACCATGGTGGATAATGTGGCTTTGTGTTCTCAGTAACCTCCCCACAGGTGCTGAGGCCTGCTGCTGGATCCCTCAAAACCATTTCTTCCCCTGGCCTAGCTCCCTCAGCCTCTTCTCTCCAGGCAAGTCTGCCAGTCCCTGGCCATCTTGGTGCTTCTCCACTGCACTTGCTCTAGTTTCTCAATGTGTTTCTTGTGCAGGGGGGCTCAAAACTAGATGCAATATCTAGATGTTGTCTAATGTGGCTGAGATCTCTTGCCTCTGCTCCTGCAGCCCAGGATGCTGTTGGTCTTTGCTGCAGTTCCTTTCCTAAGGTCCAGGTTGGCCTGCAGTCCCAACGACTGCCAGCCCAGCCCTCAAGCAGTGGTGGAGCTGCTCAGCTGGGATGCTGGGCTGTGGCGTCGATGATCTCTTTACATAGGACCTGTCACTGTGCTTGGAAAGCCTTAGTGTTTCTCAGCGGCCAGGAAGGAAGAGGAGCATGGAGGAGCGCTGGGGTGACAAAGACCTCTTCTCACTGCTAATGACATGGGCTCCCACCAGGAGAGGGGCCAAGCCCAGGCAGATAAGGCGATGAGCTGAGTTCTGCAGAAAAACACAAAGAGGTACAGTGTTATAATTACCACCATCTCACTTACTCATCTGTAAAGCAAGTTTTTACTCGCTGCTGTGCTTTCCGTGGGGCTGTGACTGTTGATGACCACGGAGAGACGAGGTCCTGCAATACGAACGCAAAGGGCTGTTGAACAAATCTCGCTTGCTGTGCTCGCTGCTGGGGACGAAGCACGATTCCTGGTAGCCATGTGTAGAGGAATTGTATGTATATCATATTGAAACAAAATGCTGCAGTTTTATTCTGTGCTGCCAACAGTTAGTGTGTGGGTTTCAAACCAGCAACCTATATTCTTTAAGATCCAAGAGCCTTGGGAAAAGATCCACTTTTTTATTCTGTACTAATTTAAAAGAATGCTGCTTTTTTTAGTGCAGTGTGGTAGAAATAAAAGACAAAAAGGAGAAAGAAAAGACAGGAAGACCTGTACAATCGTTTTAAAGGTTTTCTGCTTTTCTGTTCATGTTCTTTTCAGAAAATGAGACTGACTATATGGGATAGGAATGAAACCACATATCACAAGCCACTGTCGAGTTCATAAAGTGACCACATTGAAAAAGTAGTGAAAAATGCGTTCTTACTAGCGCCTTCCTAGCCCATAGGAATCGTGGCTGTGGCTTGCAATTGTAGTAGGGTGAAGATTTGCATTTTCAAGTTGGCGGTTTTCCTTTTTACTCTTCCACTTCCTACAAGCTAATTCGGTACTCTGTTAATTGTGAATCTGGAATGCAAATCAATTCACCTGCTTGTTTTTCTTTCATTTTCAGGTTTTCTAACTATGGAAGCTCTCCTGAGGAGCTGCATGATGTGCTGCTGCCGCCAGGATGGGATGCAGAGGTGGGAGTGAGGAAGAGCTGCAATGTGCCACTGGAAGTTGCTTTCATGGAGAGAGGCTTTCTGGCATGTCATACAGTGCCGAAAGCCATTCTAACCTTGACAGCAAAAGTCCTTATCCTTCTTGTGTTTTTTTCCAGGACAGCTGATATTTCCTGTTAGAGATGCTTTGTATGCAAATCAAGGTGGTACAACAAAAAAAGTCCTGAAAGCAATCACACTGATAAACTCAGACCACCGGGGAATTCCTGCTTATCATTTTTTATCTTTTATTTTTTTCAGTTCTGTACAAGATACTGCTCTTTCTTACAGTCTTTAATGTTTGTCCTGCCACACCTCTTGCTTATGAACTACAGTCCTTCTTGCATTTTGCAGGGCTCAATGTCAGTCTGCATGAGTAAAAGGCAGTAAGTGCTGGAAATTGGGGTTAACAGTCCCTCTGTTTCAGCTTTGCCCTGCATTGCTCTGGTGCTTTCTGGTGTTCAAGCTAGCCATGAACCTCACGCTACAGATTGCCATGTGCCTGTAGTGATGATCTGCCTGGGAAGGCAAGCCCAGAAACCTTCAGAAAGCTCAGGAAAGGAAGGAGAAGAGGTAGAAAACAAAGGGAAGCCAGCAAAAGTTTACTTAGTAACTTAAACAGAAGCAGGATTTGTCCCTCCTGAGGCACCTTAAGAGATGTCATGCTCAGCACTGCACTAGTGCAGTGACATGAGATGGTCATCTCCTCGCTCCAGCAAAGCAAACTTGCATCTGCCCAGTCTGTGCCCTGTAGGTATCCCTAGAAGTCCAAGGGGCTTATCAAAGCCTTGCTCACACAAGGCTCCCACCCTGCTGCCAGCAGCAGCATCGCACTGATGCTACAAGTTTTGAGGGTGAAAAGAAGACTTGTAGAAGCAATGCAAGAAAAGGACGTGTTGGAGCAAGAGAGGGCTGCACAACTGTGTGGCCTGGAGAATATTCCCGTGTGTGTCCAGAGATACCCGCTGCAGCCCAGATCTTGTTGAATCACACTGTGGTTGTTCTGGCCTTTGTGTGGGTAACAATGATAATCATGTGTGGTGTTGGGTTTTGTTATTTGGGTTTTCTTAAATGTAAAATTAACAGTCAAATTGGCATTGGCAGGGCAGCAAGCATGGTGCGGCTTTTATCTACCCTCAACCTGGGGACAAAGGAAGAGAGGAAAATGGCTTGACCAGTTTGGCAGCTGTGTGTGTAACGGTCCCGGAGTTCAAAGCAAAGAACACAACAGTGAGATACCCAAACCCGCCTGGGCTTTGACTGATAAGTCACATTTCAAAGCAAAAGGCAATCCTGAAGGGGCTCTGTTGAGTGGCTGAAGCCTCCAGTGCCGAGTCTTCTTTAAAAGGGGATTTCATAAGGAGTAATATGAACAGAAATGGCTCTTTTGTGGTTTTACACATTCCAGGCATGCCAGGACTGTTCCTGTCAAGGATGGGCAGTCTCTGGGGTTTTGGGTTCTTTTTTTTTTTTTTTTTTTTCCCAAATATTTGCCACAAACTAGCAGCTGAAATGGTGAAAAATAAATGAGGGTTGCAAAATCATTACAGTAGCAGTAATGGAAACTGTGAGGCGTATGCTTAAACTGGCTGTGGGGTTTCACCCCGTTGTCTACGCTGCTGCGCTGTTAGGTTTGCTACTTTTGCCAGCTATGATGGTTCAGGATGGATGATTTGAAAGCAGAGCTTTAACTATTGGTTACCCAGAACCTCAAAAAACAGTGCTTTAGGCAGTATCTTTTCAGCTGAACCACTGTTAAGTATGAATCCCTTTAGTATCAGTGCGGTTATGTGGACATACAGCATCTTCACGTTATGGCAGCAGCATTAATTGCTGCAGATCTATGGGTACAGAAATGGGATACAGCTACTGCTGCTTTAGGTGCTCTTATTTTGATTTTAAGCAGGCTGCACCAGTTTGGATTGCACCTGTACACTTCAACACAAACAGGATTTTAATTGATGTAAGAGCTTCCACGCACAAAATGATGGTGCCTTAAACCTTAAAGAAGATCATCTTAACTGTGCGTTAAAACAGTCTGAAGTTTCACATGTGGTAAAGCACTAGATGGTTTGTGTAGACCTGGCCTCTTAGGTGAGTGTAATTCATAAGCTTACATGAGCTGTTATTCTAGACATGTGTGCTGCTCCTGTTGCCGTAGTCCTGTGTGCCATGTAGGTTGCAGGAGCTCACGGATGGCTGAGAAAACCACAGCCAGAGGAGTTACTGCCATCACCTCGCTAGGTTGGGTGCCACAAGGAGTATGGCTATAACAGCATGTAATGAAGTGTGGACCTCAAAACCCCAAGACACCCTACGCAAACACTCAGCACCTTTATCAGCAGCACCATGCTGACCGCTGCCAGCTCAGCACCTTTACGAGCTGGAGCTGGACCTTTACCTGCTCTGCAGATTAGACTAATCCGTCTGTGGGGGAAGCAGAAAACTGACCAGGCTCATCCTGGCAGAGGCTGAGCCATGGGGGCACAGATACCCGCTGGAGAATTTGTTTTTCAGCCTGGGTTTGACCATGGCACGAGTGCAGGCAGAGGGTGACATGCAGAGGGTGAGAAAGCGTCTCTTTGAAAGTGGCAATAAAAGAGACACTGTTGGAATGAACCTTCTGGCTTATTAAACATGAATATGGTTATTTAGTGATGAACAGGAACGGGAGTGGATTTAGGACGTTGTGCCTGAAGCCTGTTTTCACCCTCCAACACAGGCTGATGTTACAGAGTAATCTCAAGGCTGTCGCCTGGGCTGTTGCAGGTCTGTGGGCGAGGAACTTTAATCACCAGGGTTGTCATCGAATGCTGCACTTGCAAGATACAAGGAAGAAAGAGCTCGTGTTAATTCAGTGCTCAATGTAAATATTTTTCACCTGAGAAGAGTCTGGTCTTGTAGCCTTCTGGGCTGCTTGCCATTTTGGGTTTGTTTCCTTAAAAAAAAAAAAAAAAAAAAGAAGTTTTCTTTACCCCATCAGTACTTCTAACCACAGAAATTTGGAAACAAAAAGTCAGAAGGTGTAGTCAGCAGCGAGCTGTCTTTTTACTGGGCCTATCTCGCAGGGGATGGCTTTGGTGTGGATTTTGCTCTGGCCAATCAGGGTCTCTGCTGTGGAAATACTTATTGCTTTGAAACTGTAGCAAGCTTTACAAGTGGCAGAAAAAAATACTTTTGTAACCAAATAAATGTGTTTTCCTTACAAGTCACACAGATAGGTGTGTGGAAAATTTTTGTTCCGAACCAAAATAAGTCTTCATCTAGAGTGGGAAAATGAGTGGACCTTGAGTTGCATTTTAATGCAGATTTCATCCATTTTACCACAGCAGAAGGTTACATTGAGATGCTCTGTTATCCTTCTGTTGGTGTGTCCTTGCTTGATGTTTTGTGCTTCATAATCTCCATTTTCCCTCTTTTTGATAGTTTGAGAGTTTTGATAGAGAGAGCAAAAACACATAAAAATTTTCATGTCCTTGGGAACGCTATGGCAAGTTATGCAGTGGTGAAGAGATGCTGACAACCTGTAGAAGAGCCAGGTTTTGACAGCATGGGAAGTGGTTAGCGCCTCATTTGACGTCCTCGCATCAAAGCTGGACAGTAGTCTAGTCAAAATGCTCTGTTTGAACCACAAATTACTGGGCTTCAGGCAGAAATCACTGGATGAAATTCTGTGGTCTTTATTAGGCAGGAGGTCAGACAAAATCATTTAGCTGGTTTCTCCTGGCTTTTAAAATTTATGAATCACATAGGGGTGGGTTTTTTTGAGTTTCTATGAAAAGTTTGCCTTAGTAGCATGCAGACAAAACCCATCTGTTCTCTTGTCCTTTCATCATATTGTGTTGCTTTCGAATTGTCCTAGAAGGAGAATAAAATTGGGCTTGTTACTTAAATTTCAGTTTAGGTGGCAAAAACAACTCTACCTTGATTATTATGGGCCTTCCATGCCCACAGGAATGGGTGATGCCTAATGCCAGCCCTGATTTAACAAACATCTGAGGACCAGCTTGTCACTGCAGCATAGCCAACAATGGTCTCTTTTCTGTTCCCTGTGGGAATTGTGCACCATTGGATCCTGCTACGAGGTGAAGATGGGAGGAAAGCTCGTAAAGCAGCATATGTGCTCTTGTTAGTGGCCAGATACTCCATCTGCAAGCCACCAAACCTGGGGCTGCAGGAACCAGCAAGAAAGTAAGAGACACCTTAGTTACCTGGCTGTGTAAGAGTCCCTGGACTCTGGTCCTACACAGCACCTTGTTACAATAGGGGAGTTTAGGAAAGCCCAGAGCGATGCAATAATTGGAGAAAAGAAGAGGAAAGTCATGTGGCAGAAACATGATGAAAATAAAAATGTGAAATAATGTAACTTCTTTCCCAGTGTGCAACTGGGATGAAAATGCAGGCATAAGCAGAGCACTTGCTAACTGCAGCCCTTTCCTCCCAGCCAAATGTGACTTGTAACATGGTGCTGCCAGGCACTCGGAGGTTTCAGCAGTTCAGTGGACAACCCTGGTTGTATGCCGCAGGCTTGGCCTGTCTTTGCAGCAGCTCGGACTCACTTTCTTTGTATGAAAGAGCTCCAACACCCTTCCTGTCCTACAGCAAGACTTCTATCCAGAGCTCAACAAGGTCTCATTGGGGGTTTTCAGACAAGTCTAGAGCAACAGACTAATGTCTGTTTTTTAGTGAGGCCCTGGTATGTGTGATGAGATGGTTTGATGCATCCAAGGCTTCTTTCTGACAACTTGCCAAATGGCATGGGATAACGTGTATCTGTACAGCATAAAGTCTCCAGCTTTCCATGTCAGGGGACTGCAACCAGCTACTTATTGGGAATGGTCCATGTTGGCTTCCAGTCATTGTTCAGGAAGGTGCTAGTTGTCATGAGCCAAGAGGGTGCGAAGGAGAAGTGTAACAGCAGACATGATTTGACTACCAGTGTCTGGGAATATTCCTTTGCACTGTTTAGTAGTAAAGATGTAATCAGCCCTTGTAGGCTAGTGTCTGATTAAATAGCACCAATGCAAAAAAACCCCCTCATTTATGGCAGTTGAATGTATTGCAGTGTAGCTGGGAAAAAAGAATTCAGGTTCTGTCTAAAGCTTGAGTGACGCTCTCTGGGGAGCACAGTATCAGGCAGGGAGTTTAAGGGATTGTGTGTAATCGTGTGAAAGTGAGCTCTTGATGGAGTAGTGGGACAGAAAAGTTCTCTGCAACTCCAGAGAGCAAGTAGCAGGGAGGTGACTTTGTCCCTTTAAAGGAGGGGACACTGGCTGGTGTCTGCACTTGAAGAAGGGTAGGGAAATACCAGGAAGAATTCAAAGGATGGTCACAAATGGCTTGGGATTGCCAAATCAGAAGTCAAGGCTTAAGAAGCTCAGTTTATTTGGCTAATTGGGATGAAGGCTGGTGAGGGGATGACTTGATTGCCGTATCTAGTGGAAGAAAGCTTTGATCAGCAGGTTTGGGGTGCAGAAGGAACTCTTGAAAGTTTTATGCCTTTTTTTCAGATTTTAGAGGAAATCATGTCTGTCTATTTAGTCTGAAATACTGGACTTATTAGGTAGAGGTCTTGGGTGTGAGGAACTGATCTGCAGTGTACTGAAGGCAGGATGGGTCATCTGGGTCTTTCTGCCTTTATGCTCAGAGCTCTGATACTCCCTAACACCTTCCTCTCTCGATCCCTGGGGAAGGGCAGTTCTGCTGCAATGTTGGGCATAATTTAAACTATCAGGTCAAAATGCTTTGGAGTCATCTCAAGGCAGGCATCTAAAATAGGTGGGTTTCCCTCTGATAATGACTGTTGTCCTCCAATGACTGTAGGGGGAGGCCAGACAGCTGGTTGAGACGTGGACTCTGGCACTTCAGGTGTCTGAAGCTGCATGAGATGAACCACCCTTTCACCACCTGCATGAGTGAGAAGGAGCTACTAGAACAAAGCACCTAATGAAGAGCTGTCTGACACC
>VYZV01044811.1:0-10572 GCA_013401275.1 Pandion haliaetus | reverse complement strand
GATGCTTTGCATTGATCCGAATATGATCATTTCTTTGTTACCTAATGGTACCTCTCCTATCTAGGCTTTTAAACAGCTTGTCCTTAATCCTACAAGAAAAGAATTGCTCAAAATGGGTAAATATAGTGTCAGCTGAAAAACAGTACCAAATTTTTTCTTAGGGGTGTGTATTTTAGATATTTTCTAATTAATACATATGCTATGTAAAAGGCTGGTTGTTTCACCATTTTACAAATTACAGTTAAGACATTAGGACTGATGGAAATATTTTAAAAGTCACCTCTTTCATCCCTTCTCCCTTGCAAAAAAAAAAAAAAGAAAAGAAATGCTAATGTCTCCTTTTCCCCGCTCTCTTTTTTCTTGTTAGCTTTATATGCTAGCTAGGACTTTCTATCCAAATTCACCTCATCGAAGCATCTCGTAAGACTTTTTAATCATGAAAATTTAAAGGGATTTAAGTATCCCTTTGTGTCCATGAGAGGACTACCATAAAGACAGTCTCAAAGTTTTGTTAAAAGAAAATGCTGGAGAGAATATTTAGTAACATTTACATACTACCCAGAAACTTTAAAAATTCCAGAGTTTAAATTCTATGAAGAGTCCAAATTAGTAGAAGAGTGTATGGCCTCTCAAATTAGTAACTCTACTGACAGCACTGGAGACAATGAGCAAGCACAGAAATTACTGTATTTTGATTCTAATAATTGCATATTGTCTCGAGCAAACCATGAAAGTGATTTAACACACGGTATGTTAATTGAGCTGCAAAACCTGTTAGAAGCAAACAGCACATTCAAATGTATCTTATTACTAGTCTGAATTTCAGAAAGCTGTCATTGAAGGTAAGGCAAAAAAACCCATATTTTGTTTCATCAGTTTCTCTCACCAAATGTTTTCTTGCTCTTATCCTTTCTCTCCAGGTAGTAATTTGAATGGCAACATTTCTTCCTTTTTTCAGTAGTTGCTTTGTGACCCCTTCTACTACAATAACTAGAGAAAGCTGCCTTTCTGAACTAGCTCATAGGTCTAAAAGCACTTAAAAATCCTTAAAATCATTGCAACTTTTATACAAAATTTGCTCCAATTTTGAATGTGCTTCTCATTTTAACTCGATATATTATACATTTTTGAAGGATGGAAAATGGGAAAAGTTTTCAAAAAAACCTTAACATCTTAAATACCATAGGCTCAATTAGAAGTCTAAATACCCAAGACATTTTCAAAATGGAACAGCTGGTAACATTTTTGAGTCAGTGT
Source organism: Pandion haliaetus (assembly GCA_013401275.1). Classification (NCBI taxonomy): domain Eukaryota; kingdom Metazoa; phylum Chordata; class Aves; order Accipitriformes; family Pandionidae; genus Pandion; species Pandion haliaetus. Next base: position 9,315 of record VYZV01044811.1, on the reverse strand, counting down.
TTTCATGAGAATTTTGGAATTAATAATTACTAAAGGATTATAATTTATAATGACTGATCAGATTATTTATATACCATAGCATGCATAATACCACCAATTTTCACATTTGAAACCTTGTATGGAATAAGCAAAAAAGAACACATATCATAATCAAAGCATATTTGTATTTGCATTTAAAATATATTGAAGTATTTGCAGTATTATTTATTACGCCTAACTGTAATTTTTTACTCTTATAGTGCAAAGTTTGGAGTATGAGGTAAATTAGAGTCACACCTATGCTAAGAGAGTATGACAATTGCGTGTACATCACACAGGTACTATGAGTATCAGTCAACTTCAAGTTGCTGTTTGAGTTACATTTACGTACATTTTATATATGTTTTCTATAGCATTACAGTAGTGTTGAACTACTTTAGGGTTTGGGACTCCAAATTAGACCAAGCTGATTTTCAAAGACATTGGACTTCCAAAACCACCGTAACTCAGAATTTATTGTTGAAACTTAATTTTGCATTTTCCAAGTTAATGTTTCCTGAGGTTTGGAGACCATTCAAGTTAGACAGTTTACCTAAAACTGAGGAGATGGCATTTCTATTTTATCATACTTCTTCTCAAAAATTTCCAGTAATCTTTCTTGGTTAAAATCTTCAGTAGAGATATAGAGAGAAATCATACCGTATTTCTATAAACTCTAAAGGTATAAAGTAGCAACTGAGTATCTTTTCAAGCTATAGTTCTTCTGACCACAATCATTGATTAATTACTTTTTACCATTCTTATGAATCACAGGGGAGCTGCCGAAGGGTCACGCTGGATTTCCAGCTGCTTTACACTGAAACCATACCAGAGAGCACAGACACAAGGGACCCTCACTCAGTTAAGTTGCCTTCTTTCAAGATTTCAGCACGTTCATGTGATATTTTCTGTTAAGAGCAGTGAAATCAAAAGGAGGTAGATACACATAAGAAACTCCATAGGGATGTGGTGACCTCAGTTCTGCTTATCAATCAAGGCTGAAAACCGGGAATGAGGGAAGATGGGTATCACACGATGAGGGGAAGAGAAAGGAGGTTTACCTACAACATTCACACTTCACAGCCCGGGCTGGACAGACCAGGGAGTCCTGTTGAGTTCGGAATTCCCTTTGGCTAAATTAAGGTGAAACAACACCAAACAATCAGTTAAACATTTTATTCATGGCAGAAGCAAACTGAACTTGTGAGGCATTAACAGCACATGGCAGGTTCTCTCACAACAGGAATTGGCATGGAACTCTGTCAGTAACCTGTGGTAACCATATACATCACTTCAGGGATGAAGGAGAGTCCCCCCGGTTGAGTCATGAGGTTCAGAGCAGATCCCCTTGCTTTCTAGACTCCTTCTCAGAGAAGGGCCTAGGGGCGGCTGGATCCACTCGTAGTCCCAGACTTGGTCAACAGGTTTATGTTTTAAAGGGATGAGGTGTAGGGATTATGAACAGGAAAGAGAAAGAGAGAGCAAGACAGAGAGAGAGAAAGGAAAAGAAAAGAGAAAGATTTCACCAGTCCTGGGTCCAGCATTGGTGCGGTCAGCCAGGGGGTCCAGTTCCAGTGGGCACACGCGTATGGGGCTTCAGTTCATGCCCTGTTATAATCTCCTTTCCCCTCCTTCGGAAAGGAACTCAAACTCATTAGGCTAATTAGGTGTCATGCACAGTTTGTGCTTCCAGAACCTTCAGGGAAATGGGTCAGTGGGCTTGGGGGTCGATTCGGGAGTAAATTCTCCTTCCCTGCAGACATGACCATTGTTGATCTTTGGCCACACATGGTGAGCTGCCCTGTTCAGCGTGTCTGAACACAGAACTGGCATCCTATGGCCCACACTCTCCCTCCTGTTGCTGATGTCCTGTGCTGATCCGTGCTGATGGGCTTCTTTTCACCTGTGGTTCCTTACTATACAGGCTTTATTGTTATGCAGAACTTGCCCCACCGCAATGTTTGAGACATTAACTCTTTCAGTCTCTCACAACACAACATTACAGTGATAATTTCAACTTTGGGAACCACATGCATGGGTTGGTTTTTTTTTTTTCCCTAAGCTATCTTAGGCAACTTGCTAGGGGTTTTTTTCGGCACCTGATACACCTGGATAACCACAAATTGGACAAGAGTATAAAGGAACTTGGAAGTGTTCTGTATTTTGGATAGATTTTGGAAACACAGATATAAAGCACTAGAGAATCGATGTGACACTTGAAAGACTGACATAAGAAGCTTTATACACTTGGGGAAAATTGTCTGAATAATGGTCCTTCTTCCTAGCCCAATCTTCTAGGCTAGGCCAAGAAGGCTTTCACTATAGAAATGACTGGTGAGTTCATACAAGCACCTGATGAGCTAAAAACAGCCACCTGTTCAAGTACAAAAGGTGAGAGATCTGTAATCGCTTAAATTGGTTTGAGAAAAAGCAAACAAACCAGAAAGTAGGAAGTTTTTCTCTTTGTCTTTTTTAATTGTAGATCATGTCAACCTTCTGAATTTTAATGAGATTATTTTCATGACCTTTAAATGAAACTGGCTTATAAGCTTTGAGCTTTGAAGTTTGCATGACAGCATAATAGTAATTTTTCTATTCTAGACATAAGTTGCAGTGGAGGCTGAAAAAAAACGAAAAAAATTAAGCTAAATCTGAAGTCTCAACTTTGAGCACCAGGCTCAGAGTTAGGAGGGTTATATCATTCTGAGTTACGAAATAAGAGGTTATTTCATGCATAAGGAAATGCCCCCATCTGTTTGCACACTGTGACTCATACTGCCACCCCTGATGACAGTGCTCATCAATGAAATATATTTCTGTAAGCTTTAAGAGTACTCCAGAAATGTCCATAATTTCACCGCCCCAGAAATGAAGGAAGTCAAGGTCTGTTTAAAAAATCAGGAAGGTCCATATTCCTTCAACAAAAAACTGAGATGAAGGATCATTAAAACCCTATACAAAGATATGCATTATTTCCCTCCAAAAGCTAGGATTTCCTTGGAATGACTTCCATTCCCTCAGAATATAAAGCTGGAGGACACTTAAAGACAAAGAGATTTTGCTGCCTTTTTATGCCATGGGATATCAGGTACATAAGTTCTTTGTGGCCTCATGACCAGGTAGTGGTATTTCTCTTCTGTAGGTTCTTTTTGTTTTCTCTCCAGTTTATTTCTCAAGTGTGAAGCCTGCTTTCAAAATCCAGTAGAAGATATACTCCTAGAGGAAGTCTCAACCTGAATCCTGAAGGAGAATGTTTTACCCTTCTGAAGGCAGCCTTTTACACAACATTTGTTTCATATTCTTTTGTTGACTGAAAGAATCTGAAAGAATTAGTACAGCTGTTGCAGGTAACTATTTCACATATATTGATATTATTTTATGTATAGTATTTCAACTGACTTCCGCAGCCAAATTAATCCTAAACTCATGGACTTTACTAGCTCCTATTTACAATACTATCTGAGGACCTCCATCTGAAACTTTCTGTCAATTCCCTGCAACTTTCTCCAATTTGGAGCAGACCCTGATTTAACTCTCTTTCCAAAGACAACAAGAATCCTAGAGTTTGACCGCAAGATGTGTCAGCAGAACCTGTTCTGGAGAGTTTTTCTGTTCATGCAGTCACCTCACTCCTCATTATACAAAGAACTCATACCTTCTCAGATTCTTTCTGGCCTCCCTTTCTTATTTTTATTCCATAATATGTCATAGACACATAAATACACTTAAGCTGAAATCCTTCTGTGTTTATAGTTAGAACATAGGCATTGGGTTTTGCCCACAGATACATTCAAAAATAATTTTTTCTAATTTCTGCTTCTTTCTCTTTCCTCTTCTTTGTGTTGCCACTGCAGGAAAGAGGTAAGTTTGTCTTAAAGTCGTTAAGGCTACCTACTGCGTTGATTTCTTTCTGTCATGGTTTAACCCCAACCAGCAACTAAGCACCATGCAGCTGCTCACTCACTTCTCTCCTCGCAGTGGGATTGGGGAAAGAATTGGAAAAAAAAAAAAAAGTAAAACTTGTGGGTTGAGATAAAGACAGTTTAAAAGGAAAGAAAGGGAAGGGAAAATAGTAATAGTAATAATAATAATAGTAATAATAATAATAGAAGAATATACAAAACAAGTAGTGCACAGTACAATTGCTCACCACCCACTGACCACTGCCCAGCCAATCCCCAAGCTGTTGTGCCCCCCGGCCAAGTCTCCCTGGTTTGTATACTGGGCATGACATCCCGTGGTGTGGAATACCCCCGTTGGCCAGTTTGGGTCAGCTGTTCTGGCTGTGTCCCCTCCCAACTCCTTGTGCCCCTCCAGCCTTCTTGCTGGCTGGGCATCAGAAGCTGAAAATCCTTGACTTGGTCTAAACACTACTGAGCAACAACTGAAAACATCAGTGTGTTATCAACATTCTTCTCATACTGAACCAAAACCACATCACTATACCAGCTGCTAGGAAAAAAATTACCTTTATTCCAACCAAAACCAGGACATTTCTTTTTTTCCTCTGGTTATAACAAGTGTTTCAGGGTAGCCTTATCTCTGAATTTCTTAGGTTGAACGTTTGAAGTATAAGATAACATCCTTACAAAGTTCTTTTCACCTTTCAGTCACTGACATGTGTTCACAGTTTCATTATTATTTCTAAACACTCTCCAGCTGGGAATTCCTTCTGTTATTAAAAATTGTACAAAATGTCAAAACCAGAAAACAACAAGCAATGCATATGATAACTCACGTGATATGAAGATTTATAAAATCAATTGTTATTTCTCTGTTTAATTTAAATTACAGACAGTTCATCAGCCCAGTACAAAGCACTCAGCACAGTCAGCTATTAAGAGATCTTGTCTCTCGCAGATGTATTCAGAAAACCAAAGTGAAATGGAACCTCATTGGGGTAGGCACTGTTCAAAACTGTTGCACTGGATTAAAGCTGCTTTGTATTGTCAGATGAACAGAAAGCAGTCAACACATGCTTATGAACCCAAGCCCTAACATGGGCAATTAGTCTACATTATTTTTCAATTAATTAGCAGTAGGCTTATAGGGTTATGCACTGAGAAGCATTACATGATGTGGAAAAAATGGATACACATCCTTGATTCTGTCTGGATACATCTGCACAATCTTCCAAAGGCAAAACTAGATCTTTTCTCAGGACTAGACTAAATTTAAAGGCACCCTGATGCACACTCTCTAAATTGTGTGCCATCACACTCACAGAATTAGCATGACAGCAAATAATCTCTGTGCTGAATGATCCCAGAAAATGCTCTTGTAGAATAACAAAGATGTGGTCAGTGGTTAAGTCTCTCCCTGCGTTGCCTTTTTGACACTTCCATAAGGTACTTTCCAACAGTTAAGGTGTACTTTGGTGTGTAACTCCAAGACCAACATTAGAAGCCACAGAAACTGGAATTACTTGATCCAACTGTGGAAACTCTCAGCAAGTCTCCACAATCCCTCACCCATCAGTTCACCACAACAGAGCCTTTACTGTGCTATGTTGCCAGTCATTTAAATGCACCTGACAAATGCCTTTGAAGTACCTTTGCACAGCAATTTGTGTTTGCTTACCGCTCTATTTTCTTTAGTTAATTACTGTGTTGACAAGCTGTCCGCTCAGTTCAATGGATCATCTTGGGAGGAAAGAGAAATTTAGGAACGCATCAGCAAATATTTTAGACAGTCTTTCAGTATTAATTTCCATTGTCATTAAATATCTCTGGGAAAGTGGATTACTGCTAGTTTTCAGGTATGTTATACTTTAAAATGGCAGAGGAATTTATTTGTTTCATTGTTTGAGTTGTCCATAAGCAATGTGTGAAATGACAGATAAATACTGATGAAATCAAGGCCCCTATACATTTAAGTGTGGGGCATGGAAAATTCATAATAAAAACAACCTATGGTGACCTAAGAATAAAAGCACTTTAAATAAGCCAACATTTATTAAGCCCTTTCTAATTGTAACATGGGACAGAAAAAGATTGCTCTGCTATATTGACATGCTGCCAAACCTAGAAAGAATGAGTTTTGAAAATCAGCCAATGCACTGACCTTTCAAAGTGCAAATGCAAACGTGGGTTTAACTTAGGTTCAGATCCAGAAAACTGAATTAAGTGAGTGTGGTAACAGTAGACCCAGTTAAAGTGAGTTGTTCGCTAATTTCGGCCTATGACTTACAATAGCTAAATAAAGCCACCACTAATAATTTAATTTACTTTCAGTTAAATATAAACACATGGAAGTAATTAAGTTATTATTTTGATGCAAACAAAAGATTGGCACAGGTACTAAATTTCTTTAAAGGTAAGTATTATGGAGATATGAGATAATTCCCTGAAATTGTCCCTGAAAGCATAAGGAGAGGAGAATTCCCAATTCTCTTTTTTTTTTTTTTTAAATATATAACTCTCATAGCAAGCTATACATCATATATTTTGGAAGCATCTCTAATATTTACATTGTGTCATGGCATATAATATATGAAGGCTTACCATTATGTTTTAGAAGACTATGAATAGGAGAAAGGTTTCTAGATACAGAAACATTATTCAAAAAGTTTCAGGACAGGAGAATAAAATCAGGTCTCCACCCATATTACCTTTATTATCCTTAACATCCATGCACAGAAACAGTTTGAGAAATTCATACCATTTTGAGCAAGGGAAAAGACATAGCTGAAACTTGCAGTTGATGGCTAACCATCTTTAATGACAAGATTATTGTTACATGCACAGCTAGAATACCTCAAAGCATACAAGCCTTGCCAGAAATTGTTAAGGATAATTAGGCAGACTGATATGCTAGCTGAGATGTTTTATTTTAAATACATATTTGTGCCATTAATGCAAACCTGTATTTTCAAGCACTCTGACTTTCATCCTTACATCTTGTTTGGCAACAGCCCCAAATTAAGTTACCTAATGCATATGAAGCATAACTCTCCTACTTTGCAGAGGGCAAATATAACTAGCTCATGTGACCTACATAATTTCTGTTGCTCCATGGAATGACTACAGGAATACTTAAAGGCTCCCTTAAGTTTCTTGTTTCCTAGACTAATTTGTAAACTCCATATGCAAAATAACTGAGGTGGATGATATATGGAACACAGTTCCATGATGTAACTTATAGGCTGAGGTTTTTGCACAGTCTCAGGACAAACTTTCCATTCTCTATCATTCTGCAACTGAAATTCTGCCAAGTTCTCATTTAACTCATAAATCTGATACCTAGTCAGTATATCCTAAAGCAAAGAAACAACCCCACCTCTCTTTCTCAAGGATTACTTTCTACCACTACCTAATTTTAGAAGGCACCTTGTAGCCACTGCCGAGCACAGGGGGATGCGCCACTTGCACGGAGCCAGGTCGGTGAGGGTCACTGAGGACCCCCAACCCTCCTGGAACACCCTTGCCACCATCTCGTACAGGGTAGCCCAGGCACAAGAGGAGGAGGGGGCTGGAGCCCAGAGCACAAGAGGGAAGGTGGAGGGCAGTCCCTGTGCTCAAGGGCAGCAGAAGGGCACAGGGGACCATTCCCAAGGAAAGGGGCCCCCAGCCCCCCTGACCCTCCTCCTTCTCCAGCCATAGGGCATTTTTCAGGCCACAGGCCCCAAGCTTGCAAAATAGCTGTATTTGGCCACATGCCTCGTCATTCTATCATTTATCAGCAGTCTTGGCTAACTGGGGAGGTCCTAGTTGACTGGAAGTTAGCAAATATGATGCCTATCTACAAGAAGGGCCAGAAGGAGGATCCGGGGAACTACAGGCCTGTCAGTCTGACCTCAGTGCTGGGGAAGTTTATGGAGCAGACAGTCTTGAGTGCCATCACACAGCAAGCACAGGACAACCAGGTCATCAGGCCCCATCAGCATGGGTTTATGAAAGGCAAGTCATGCTTGAGCTAACCTGATCGCCTTCTATGACAAGGTGACCCACTTAGTGGGTGAGGGAAAGGCTGTGGATGTTGTCTACCTGGACTTTTGACACCATTTCCCACAGCATTCTCCTCGAGAAACTGGCTGTCATGGCTTGGACGGGTGTACTGTTCACTGGGTAAAACAGTGGCTGGATGGCCGGGCACAAAGAGTTGTGGTGAATGGAGTTAAATGCAGTTGGCAGCCGGTCACAAGTGGTGTTCCCCTGGGCTCAGTACTGGGGCCAGTTCTGTTTAATATCTTCATCAGTGATCTGGACAAGGGGATCAAGTGCACCCTCAGTAAGTCTGCAGAGCACACCAAAAGTTGGGTGGGAGTGTTGTTCTGCTTGAGGGCAGGAAGGGTCTACAGAGGATCTGGACAGGCTGCATCGATGGGCCGAGGCCAATTGTATGAGGTTCAACAATACCAGGTATCGGGTCCTGCACGTGGGTCACAACAACCCCATGCAACGTTTACAGGTTTGGGGAAGAGTGGCTGGAAGGCTGCTTGGCAGAAAAGGACCTGGCTGTGTTGGTCAACAGCCAGCTAACATGAGCCAGCAATGTGCGCAGGTGGCCAAGAAGGCCAATAGCATCCTGGCCTGGATCAGAAACAGCGTGGCCAGCAGGAGCAGGGAAGTGATTGTCCCCCTGTACTCGGCACTGGTGAGGCCGCACCTTGAGTACTGTGTTCAGTTTTGGGCCCCTCACTACAGGAAAGACATTGAGGTGCTGCAGCACATCCAAAGAAGAGCAGTGAGGCTGATGAAGGTTATAGAGAACAAGTCTTGTGAGGAGCGGCTGCGGGAACTGGGGTTGTTTAGTCTGGAGTAAAGGAGGCTGAGGGGAGACCTTATCACTCTCTACAACTACCTGAAAGGAGGTTGTAGTGAGGTGGGTGTCAGTCTCTTCTGTCAAGTAACTAGTGATAGAATGAGAGGAAATGTCTTCAAGTTGCACTAGAGGAGGTTTAGATTGGATATTGGGAAAAATTTCTTCAGCAAAAGGGTCATTAGCACTGGAACAGGCTGCCTAGGGAAGTGGTTGAGTCATCATCCCTGGAGGTATTTTAAAGACATGTAGATGTGGCAGTTAGGTACATGNCTCTCTACAACTACCTGAAAGGAGGTTGTAGTGAGGTGGGTGTCAGTCTCTTCTGTCAAGTAACTAGTGATAGAATGAGAGGAAATGTCTTCAAGTTGCACTAGAGGAGGTTTAGATTGGATATTGGGAAAAATTTCTTCAGCAAAAGGGTCATTAGCACTGGAACAGGCTGCCTAGGGAAGTGGTTGAGTCATCATCCCTGGAGGTATTTTAAAGACATGTAGATGTGGCAGTTAGGTACATGGTTTAGTGGTGGACTTGGTA
>VYZV01044807.1:39381-55281 GCA_013401275.1 Pandion haliaetus | reverse complement strand
GAAGGACTGTCTCCCGTGGGAGGGACCCCACGGTGGAGCAGGGGACGAGTGGGGAAAGGAGTAGCAGAGACGATGTGTGGCGAGCTGACTCAATCCCCATCCCCTGTTCCCCTGCGCCGCTGGGGGGAGGAGGTAGAAAGCACCGGGAATGGAGCTGAGCCGGGAAGGCGGGAGGGGTGGGGGGAGGTGTTCTGAGGTTTGGTTTTCCCTTCCCAATACCCTTGTGTTCTGTTTTTTTTTATTTGATTGGTAGTGAATTAAATTGGTTTTGTTTCTTCCCCAAGTTGAGCCTGTCTTTTGCCCGTGACCATAAGTGGGGAGTGATCCCTCCCAGTCCTTGTCTCGACCCTCGAGCCTGCCTTTGTATTTTCTCCTCATCCCAACGTGGCCAGGCGAGGGGGTGGGGGGTGAGTGAGCGGCTTCGTGGTGCTTTGTTACCGACTGAGCTGAAAGCGAAACCACGGCAGAAAGAAAGTCTTGGCTTTATTCCTTCACATTTGCATGACTCAGTGACTGATAGAAAAAAACATAGTTTTGACTGTGTCTATCAGCCAAAGCATCCACTTCTTTAAATGAAAGGAGAACCTTTCAGTTACCTGGTATTTCTAACTGAGGTATTATACAAGGCACTGAAATACATAGCTGTTAAGGAAACAGACAGTGCCCTTCTGAAGCAATGAATTGAAAAACAGATGGTCTAGTGCTTGTCACAATACAGGTATTTTGTCGTGCCTTACTAGTGGGTAGTGCCTGTATGATATACAAGCAGGATTGTTTCTGTGTATCTCTCTGATGTCATAAAGCATGTCATAAGCTCCAGTGACATCACACACACTTCTTGCTGTTAATGGTGGCAGCACTTCTGAAAGAAAGTGGGTGTATAATGTCATGAGAATCTCCTACTAAAGCTCTATTCCTTGCAAGCCTTTGCTGTAGCCTGGGGACACCAGTGATGGATGCAGTTTAGAACAGGGCTTTGTTTGCTCTAATACTGAATATGAAAACACTACTCTACAAGACTGGCTCAGGGTGCGTTCAAAGATAACTACGCACTGGATACTCCCTCAGCACTACATTTAAGTTACAAACTGGGCTGTGGTACATGTTATGTACGAAATTTGCCAGTTGTGCAGTTTGGATTTACACAGGCCCCTCCCACCCCATTTTTGGAATGGCTAAAATGAGAGCTGGAGAAAGCATTGGCTTACAAATAGATGACAGAATAATTTTAGAATAACCATAGTTACTAAAATGAGATTTATTAACTGGATAACAAGCATATGTGCTGTATTTTTGAGAATAGACAGGATCATAATTCACAGTTTTATCAGCGAAGTCACCAATTATTATGTTAAAACATATCTATTATTTAGAAGTTTCTTGTTCTTTCTTTGTTAATATTTGAATCGGTGGGAAAAGCTATTACATATATACATAGAACAGGAACAGCTGAACTTGGTAATGCCAAAACTGTACACCAAAGTGGCAAATATGCAACACCTGAGCACACAAGTTTGCCTACACTTCCCATACTCTATCGCACTCTGTAATTTCTCTATTTTTTGTTTGCACCTGTCAGCCTGCTGCTGCTACCTCTGAAAAGAAGTCACATCATTAACTTGCAAACAGGGATATGATTTTGAATCAGAGAGTTTTTAATGCAGTTAAATGAATTTCTTAATGCAGTTAAATGAAATTAATTCTAAAGCCTGCTACTACCTTAGGTCAGTGTTGCCTCATTCTGGTTAAATCAGGGTTCATGCTACAGATCTCACTATAGCTATAAAAACAAAAGCAACAGCTGTTCTCTATGATTCCACTCAGGACCAGTTCCCAGGGGTGGCTGGTGTGGATTAATACAACACATAGCCATCCTATATCAGTCACCTACAAACAAATTTTTGTTCACAAATAATTAACTTTCTGAAGTAGGCTTAAGGTACAGTTCTGTTATCTAGATTGCAACACATCTTTTATACTTAACCATGATCATTAAAACTGGCAAATTTCACTGTAGGGAGCCACAGGGTGGCTGTTGTGCAGTACAAATTTGGCAGAAGCTGTTAGACCATATCAACTTAACATACTGATAGGAACTCACATCTTGTATCTCACAGAGCCAAATTTAGAATTTAAAAGCTCACTTTAATAAAGACTTTATGGAGAAAAACACACTAAAAAGCAAAAAAAGGTAATTTTCATATTATGATGTATCATTTCTGTAATACTGTGAAACAAGTAGATTTTACTTTTGTAAAGAAAATACACAGCCGTGTCACTAGTTCCTTTTGTGTAACTCCTCAGTGGATGGAAGTTGCTTTAACAATATACGCATTAAGACTTATTAAAACATCCAGGTAAGAAAAACACACCATTGTTTAAAGTTCCTGGATCATAAAAGCTTGTATGATGCCTTTAGACCAGAATTCAATTTAGATAATTGAATGCTGTCAATCTAAAATTCTCTTTGCTGTCTTAGTCAGCTAAGACTGTTTTCATACTATGAAAACTGTTCTCTACTGTTGCTCTGTGAAATAGCTGAAAACAACAACAAAATCTAAGACCCTATATGCAGTTTTATTGTGTTTAATACAGGCTTCTACTAAAGTAGAAATGCTGTGTAAATATAATGTATAAATGTATGTGTACATTTGTGTGTATGTATACAAATATATATATTCATAGCTGCCATTAATGATAAAAACCTTAAGATCATTATTTTAATTAATATGGGTTTTTTCAAAGAATAAAAATTTCTTTTCTATATTATTGTAGTTCAAGGAATGAATAACTAATTATAGTTTCAGCAGGAACAGTCTATATTACTGTTTTAAATGCTCTTGTATTGTCAAAAACTTCCCATGGTCTTAAAAAATTACTGACAAATTAATCCTGGCTCACGTTTTCATTGGATTTGTTTGAAATAAGAATTGCTCTTATAATTGGGCACTGCCTATGTTGTTAAGGTAATGTAAATGTGTTATTGTACGTAATTGTTAGTTGAATTCTTATACTCCAGGAGAAACAGAAAAACAAACTTTGTTCTTCTGTTCCTTTCCTGTAATATAAACTTTAAATAAATAAATAACATTAAAGAAACAAACAAACAAACCAAAACCCAGAAGCATTTGCAGTTGCAACTGTCTTAAATTCCTCAGGTTTCCTACTGGCACTACATTTTTTATAATGATTTGTGATACTGGTGGATAATACTAAATAATAGATACTGCTCTCTCTTAAAACAAAATCAAAAGCTGGGTTTGCTTTATAAGCAAAATATCTGTTGGGGCCACTCGGTAGACTGAATAATAGCAGATACACTAAAGCATTAGAACCATATTGACTATCTTTATTTGCGAATCACAGAATAACTGTTTAAGAGACTTCTATGTCTAAAACCATTCATTCCTTAATTGTCTTTGCCACAAAACATTGTGCATCACAACAATTTTTTGGAAAATCTCCTGCAACTAAAAAATTAACTGGAAGTTGCGTTCTGGTGATGTTTTCATTTTGGAAGTTAGGGTCCTCTGGAGTAAAAGTCGTATGTGTATTAGGCCAGTTGCTGAGGTTTTTTCCCAAGGCAATACTAATGTTAATTATAGTGTCTGTTTATGAATGAGAAGAAATTCTGTTTAGAAATCAGAGGAATTCATAATTCTCTGCACCAGAGGAACACTCATCAACTGTTTAACTTTGAAGCATCAAATTCCAGTTTGGCTCATTCTTTTCATATATAATCCGTTTAATCAAGTTTTGACAAGACCAAGACTGCAAATCCTTAATAACACAGAGTAAAAATATGTGTGAAACATATTATGTTTAAAAAAGTATGTGTAAAAAATTCAAAGATCATAGGGAAGCCCAACATGATGAGACTCAAAATCTGGGAAGTAAAAAAAAAATCACCATCATAAGTATTAAATTACTAAGAATTATTATCTTCTGTCATGTATTAAAAACTTCAGTTCCATGAACTGTATGATGCAGAGAAGTGTGTTTGACTAGCTGTACATTTCGCCTCATTTTATTTCAAAAGTAACACAAATACAATATTGAAATTTTCTGATCAGAAATGAGAATAATTTTTATTGTACCAGATACAATTCTAAACACATTAAGGAAAATTTGGAAAAATATAAGTTTTTCTACCTTCTGGAGATTTTGAGTGAAACCCAATATTAATTTCAGAATGATTACAGGTCAAGTCAGTAGTAAAACTTCTTTACTAAATAGATAAATGGTTCAATATTAAAAAAAAAATCTAAACTCCCCTCCATAATAAGTCTATTCTTTTCCTTTCTTTCAAAGAGAGAATACTTATAATCAGCACAGTATAGGTAAAGTACAATGATGAATAAAAATGCTTGGTATCTTTACTGGGATTTATATTTCTTTAGGTTATATACCTCTAGTGATACATGTCATCCTTATTTCAAAGTCTAAAATAATTCAGATGAGTTGCCTTCTGGAATTGATACTCAGTCATTTTCTTCAGCGCTCCAAAAAAAGTCTAGATGAAGTCAGATTTCTACACTCTCGATGTCTAAAATTAGGTGAGATAACTGATGCACCTCAAGCATCTGAGAAGATCTTGCCAGTTCAGACATGTCTAGATGACAGAATATTATACCTTACATAATGCTATTTAAAAATGTGTTCAAGTCCTCAAAATATTAATCTAATTTCTGTCTTCAACTGTGTCAGGCAACAGCATCACTGTCAAAATCAAGTTGGAAAACTCACTAGAAGGCTTTTTACGGCTTTCTGAACACAAGTCTGACTGTTCACAGAGGTTCAGAAAGCCCATCAGCCTTTGGAAGCCATTGAGATGATGAATTTACTCTCCAGTACACTTCCATTGCTCTTCAGGGCTGAGACCAGCAAAAATCCTGGAAATCTCTAGATGTTACACATTCTGTGTGCTCCTTTCCTGTTTACTCTACTTAGTTTTGCAAGAGTGGTCTTTGATGTCTTTGGTCTAGTGCACAGTGTTAGGCTGAGTGAGGCAGAAGGGACAGATACCAATGTCATAACTCCCACCCCTAGCAAAAACACTATCAGAGCTGGCAATGCTGGCTTATCTAGCCATTTTCCAACTAGTGGCTGTATTTATAGTGACAATTTCTCTCCTCAGTATGGCATGGAAGCAGCTGCAAGGAATATATATGTATGATAGTGAAACATTAGTGTGAGGCTACATACTTATATACTGGTTCCCATGCTTTCTTATTGTTTCTGAGCATCCTTCTGAGATAATTTTGGCCTGTGAGAATTAGTACTCTACAAGATAACATGCAGTCCCAAGGCCCGTTCTTGATAGTCTACCCCATACTGGAGGAAAGAGAGTTAGGTCAGAGGTGTTAGTGGCAATGTGCCTTGGCCATTATATTTATTAGGCTAGGAATAACCCAGAACTCTTTGGTAGAAGAACTAAAACTTTAATTTTAATTAGCACTAAACCTGAAATTGTTAAATTCAGCTAAAAGAACCACGAAGAGATGAATATTATGATTTGAGGTAGAAGAATATCCAGTAACTGACAAATACTCAGAAAAAATTAACAATGGAAAATACATCACATGTAAATGTATTATACATGATGCTGCAGTAGTTTCAACAGAAGCACCCAAGTATCCATATTCTCCAAACCTATCTAGATGGATTTGCAGAGTATTGCATGAGCAAAAATAAAATTATTCTGAAAAGTAAATCAAAACCTGTATTTTAAATTATGTAACTTTTTTTTCATTGATGCTTATTTTCCATTTACTTGGAGTACTCCAAGTCACGAAACTGACATTTGGTTCACACAGTAATATTTTTTGTACTTTATGAGAAATCAATTAAATTATGATTTAGACTTTGCAGGGAGTTAATGGATACCCATTTAAAGAACTATTGCTATGCTTCAAGTAACATCAAGTATCTTATTCTGCCTACATATTTTTTGTGTTCCTACTGCTTAAGCAGCTATTAGGAAGTGCTCCTGACACTGTCTTATGCTGTGTATCTGCAGAATTCCACCCCATTGCTTCTGATCCAGATGTTTTATATTGGTTACCATAGCATTTAAGAGACAAGATAAGGCCATTACACAAATGTAGTGTAGCTGCGTTTGTTTAGGAAAAAAAGTCAAGACCAAGGCAACAGATTCTAAACTGAAAAGCTATGAAAATCAGGATAAAAATAATAATTAAATTTGGTCAGGAAACTTAGGAACCACACTCAGTCAAACTCAGTCTGGAATAATTGTGTATGTGAAGGTATTCAACATGCTAAAAGCAGCTGTGATGTAAATGGATGCTTAAGCTACACGGAAAAAAATGCTTATGATTAGATGCAAATAGTAAAAGACTGCAACAAGCAGCACTTCCCACGCAGCAGGGCAGGGATACTGAGGTGTTTTAGCTGCAAAGCACTGCTTTGGTGACTCAAAGGAGCCATAAACCTCACATATGGATTCATCAGCCTGAACATACCAGGGAATATGACCTTTTTGAATATGAAGCTGTTGCATGTTACAGTCTATTTGCTATTTAAACTTATTTGTGAGAAATTTAAGCACTTAGTGTGATTTGCATTTTTCTTCACTTGAATTGGTATTAGCTTTATTTTGATCTACTGCAACAAATGTATAGCAGGAGCAGCAAAGCAAAGGCACCTGATGCCTTGTATGCTTAATATAAATGCAAACCCAACATGAGAAACAAAATAGTGCATTTACACGTCAACATTTTTAAGGGCACAGCATAAAGTAGATGATTAATTTTCCTCATGAAGAAATTTGTCCCTATCTCATGACTGGTAATGTGAACACTCCAGAGAGACTATGAAGGGAGAGACCTTGATTAGATTGGTGTTTCTTCCACTGCTACATGATTGCTGTTATCCACTTTGCAAGTCTATTTATATCAGCACTGCATGTGGCCATTATTATTTTTTTCATAGAGTTATAGTCAACTGCTAGTTTACCTTCACCTGAAAAAAATCTAAATCCTGACATTTAGTTTCTCTAGCTGTAACAAAAATATATGCATTATATATATGAATATTCTGGTTTATGGTGCTTTCAAAATTAAATGTGCTCTTTCAAACTGCATCTAGTATATGGGTGTCAGCACTGACTTTGCTCTGTCATGCCTAGGCACAGGTAAGCAGAACACATGAGATCATAACCAAGTCTGCTGAGTCTTAGTTAACAATGCAAGTGGAAATGGGGAATCTATGATCAGCAACTATCCTTGGTTTCCGTATGCCAATGCAAACAAGCGACATCATGATTCACAGCTCACCCCCTCCTTGTCTGGAGTAAAGATAAACTTTTGCTGCATTGGAAACATTTATCTAAGATGTACCAACAGAAAAGCCTTTCAAGAATCTCGACTGTCTCTAAATGTTTAGATTTGTATTCTGTTGTTCTGAGTAATAATTATTTAACTTCTCTGTGGAAAAAGAGGACCTTTTAGTAATAGGCTTCTAACTGCATGCTGACATTTCAGGAGGTTGCTATATTAGGTCTATCATTCAGAGCCATGAATTATTGATTCACCTACACTATTCTCCTTCAAACTACTGAACTATTCACCATTGTACTGATGCAAATAGCTAATAAATAAGCAGAATGTAAAATGACTTTATTCAGCTTTAAAAGAATATCATAAAGTTTTAGTAGAGGCTGTACTATTACTAGTGCTAGCCAGGTAGTAAATTTTGTTTGCAGCTTTCAGGCTTTATGCACCAGTCTGCCATCTCAAAATTAGTTTCAGCTTCATATTTCATGGAGATTATACGTTCATTTGTGAGGTAAAAATGCTGCTGTTCTTCCAGCAGTTCTTTACCACCTTTGCATACTCAAACCTCAGTATGCTACTCCAGGGATCAGAGTTGTCTGTCATTCACCTTCTCTTTATTTACTACAGGATGTAATTCTTTCCTAAGTTACATTTGTGTGAATCAGGAAATATGTGGCAATAAGTGGAGTTGCACCACGGAGAGAAGTGTGGGGTACTGTTTATTATCCAAGAAAGCATTTGTTATTAACAGCTTATATTGACAAAGTGAGATAATCATAGACATTCTAAAGCATAGCCCCTGACATTAGCTTTTAAAGGCATGTAAGGTCTGCTGTAAAGGTTGGGAACATTATCTAGGGTATTTCAGATATTCCACAAGAGCTGTAGAGTATACTGTTACAGTAGCTTCAAAATACAGATAACCTGAAAAACTTTGATTGTAAAGCATCCTGCTAGAGTGGGGATTTTTTTATCAAAAAACCTCAAAAGAGGTTTTGGTGAGCTCATCCTATTTGCTTTTGCTTACTGGGCATGGAAATTTAAAATTTTTCTTTTGCTGCAGGAACTATAATAGATTGACTACTCAGATACTGGTACACTGTGTGCAATGCAAAGATAATCACAAGAATAGAAGGCAGTACTGGAATATTTCCCTGTTGTCCAAACTCACACGGAAAAATAGCAAAAGCAGTGATTAGTTACACCTAGACCATTTTCTCTGAGGGTAGTCATTATGCTACAGCACACATTTAAGACTTATTTTGATAAGAAAGAGTGTTTTTCAGTCTCTTTAGATACTCCATATACTTTTTCATTTAAGAAGTTTTGCATTTTCTCTTAGAGAAGCTAGAAATTTTACTAAGAAAGTTATCTGTAAAATATTTTATTTTCCATATAACATAAAAAAACCCAAACCAACCCCACTGTGAATTTATGGGAAATCAGGTTTTATGGAAAAATTAAAAATCAAAAAACATGACTAGCCTATTTCAATACATGAAAACAAAACTACTGTAGAGCTCATGATCAGATCTTTTGTCTCTTGGAAATATTAAGGTTCTTAAACAGAAGCCATCTAGCTGAGTTTCTGAAAACCAAATGAGTACAGACATACCTGCTCCATAATTTGGAAACACCTGCATGGAAACATCTACAAAACATTCAAAAATCCTTTGGTCTAGCTTCTGGGAAACTGTGTGTGTCCTGCAGAATTCAGCTCAGCAACTCAGCGCTATGGGGTTGTCAGGTTCAGGAGAGAAATGAACACTAAGAGGAGCACATTGATGGTTATGAGACTCCCGAGAGCATTCCGATTCGGCATCAACCGCTCCTTTTGCATTGCATTGGGGTATGGTGGTCCTGAAGTGACAGAGCCGATGGTGGGCAAATTTACCCAAAGGGGGGTTTATAGCTTAGGCTGCAGTCCTTGCAGCCTTGGGGGGTGGCTATCATACCTGAAATAGTCACTTCAGGGCAAGCTCAAGTGTATCTACAGTATAGTCTAGCCACTTCTGTGACTGCAGTACTGAAGTACTTTTATTTTTATTCACTACACCAAGTTTTTATGCTTCACTCAACTGGCAGGACAAAAAAAAATTACCTCATCCATAGGTGTTAGATGCCCTAACTACTTCAAATGACATGATTCTTCAAGAAAACTTTTAGAATAGCTTTAAAAGCTCTCAACAGCTTACAGCTGAAAGCCGAATGTGTAAGTTATAATTAATTTACACTTTGTAAAACTATGTAACTCCTCAACAGGTGCCACATATCATTTCAGCATGGGGTGGTTTCACTTAAACTTCATAAGAAATGCAATCTACAATCTTTCAAGTAGGAAATTCTGGGATTTTTTTCATTGGCATAATTATAACCTGAAACTTCTCTTGTTCAAGTCTTGATCATTAGCTAGCTTCTCCAGAGAGCTTTCCACATACTCCACCTGTTCCATGTCTAAGGACCAAATCTAGCTTTAGTGTTTCATCTGTCTTCAATTTTTCTATGTTACAGACTCCTCTGCTCTTTTAAACTGTAAGGTTCTGGGTTTTGGGGTGCACTGTAACAGCCAGCCAGCAGTAGGGGTGTGTATACGGAGAGAGATTTAAGTTCCTAATTACAGAGAGAGGTAGTGTATGAAGAATACTTCTTGAATGCTATCTTTATCCAAGAGATTTTGTAGGATCCCTAAGCATTATGGTAGCCATTAATTATATGATAAAGTGTTATTTTTTTCTTATAAGATCCTTTGTGTTCAAATTCTTAATGTTTGAGCACTGCAGCTGTCAACCTTCATGTAGTTGCGAGGTAATACACAGAAAGAAACTTGTATGATACAGTAGACTGAAGCAATACTATGTGCCATTTTCTCACCTAGTTTCTTTTGGAATATTATCAATTTTTAGTAATTTTTTTGTGTACCAGTGCAACTATAAAGCTAAGCAAGGCTATATGAGATCTCCACCTTATTGGTTTTAACCCTCCACTATATTTTCATCTCTATCTTTCTTTTCTTCCTCTTTTAAAAGTGTCCATCCTCTGTGATAAACATTTCTTATCATTCTTTTTTTTCTTTTCAATGAAGGTTATGGGTTTTTCATAAACTCAAACTGAGATGTGTGTCAGTTAAACAAGAATTGTCATCTAAATATGACTACGCATCAGGTGAGGTAACTTTGAAAACAAACAAAAAAGCACATTACATTTACAGTAGTGAAGGCAGAAGATCAGTTCTCTGTCTGTGTCTCCATCGCCACCCTGGCAAATCTGTGCTTGTGCATTCAGTTTTTCTGTGGGCAGGTCTACGTATTCACTTATGACAGCGATTACCAGGAAACCTGGACCACTTTAGAGAATCTCTATGTAAACAATATGGAATGCACTGAGCTGAAGCTGTTTCCAGTTAACTGAGGGGTGAGGGAGAAATACGGGGGTTCATGATTTAATCTCATTGAAGTGTCTCTATTTGCATTTGGACAATTTTCACCTATATAGCAGAGTACCTTTTGAAAAATGGAGTAGCTACAAAGCTACTACGTGTTCATGCTTTGTACATACTCAACAATACTCATCAAAAGTGTATATGAGTAAGGACGGTGCATATTATATAAATTAATTTAGCCCTAAGGTACTGTGTTCATGCTTGCAAACAATTTACATGTGTTGTATAGAAAATCTACTGCACAATAAAAGTAACACAAGGTTTTTGTCAAATGTTTAGGTACTGTTACATGGTATTTATCCTACCACTGAGATACAAAATATAATTCTGAAGATCTTCCTGTACAATATGTGGATTTTTTTCCATTTTTTAAAAATTATTCTTAGGAGAAAAGGGAAAAAAGAAAGATAACCCCTACTTTAATTCTGCACTTTAGGAAAAAAAAAACACTAAAACACTACCCATGTGTAGAGCACTGTGACCCTCATTAAGTAATTTCCTTTCTATTTTTAATTCTCATAATTTACCTACATTTCATAGGCACTCTGGAATTGAGCCAGTAAAGAAAGCAATGACATGCTTTGTTTTGAACTGTGCAAAGTCTTCCGCATATACTGCCTTTGAGACACATTTTTAAATTACTTCCACAGAGAGTCAGTGCAAACTTACCTAGTTGGTGCATGTGTAGTCACTTTGGGCAGTCAAGCAGAGAGCAAAGACCGGTGCCACCAGCAGTACTATGGCTGGCACAGGCTGTCAGTCCCCAGAGGGTGACTGGGTTCTCTGCCAGAACTGTCAAAGTCAGCAGGATTTTAATAAATTAAGTAAAAATCATGTATGTTTGCTATGTGAATAATGAGAATTTATATGATGTTTTACAGCATTAGAACCAAATATCTCTGACCACGATGATTCCACAATAAATCTTAGTAAAACTAAAATATTCTGAAAAAAGAGAGAAAAATGCTCTTAATATCATGTAAAACACTGAAGTCCATGTAGACAACATATCCAAATTTTGAAAGTACCCTTTCCTTGTAGAAGAGTTTAATCAAGAACTGGATACATGCTTCTTCTGAAGTTCAAACATTTTCAAAGAACAGGAATTATAGCTCAAAAACAGTGCTGGATTTGAGTATATGAGATGAGATGAATTATTCCAGACAAAAAAGTAACAGACCAACCCAAAAGATAGGCTACCTTAAATTTAGGCCATGATTATCAAAGTACACAATGAATTTAAAATACAGCAAGATTTTTTTTAATGATGGCAAATGCATTAAGCCAAAGTAGGAGGGTGAAATTACATCAGACTTATTTGTGATCACAAGCCTAAGACAAATATACATTAGTATGACAAAGTTTTATAACAAACAGATTGCATTTCTTAGACTTCTATGATTCAGTATAATAGACAAAGTATTTTTACTAACTTCTATGTGGAAATACACTTTAATTACTTCCTGAATTTATCGTATATTCACCTGGAAATGAAATACTTGATATGAGTCAGATTGTATATAACAGGACTTCAAACAGGTGTTTCAAATCTGCATACAGGCCATCAGTAAAAATAGTCCTGGATGGAAATAAAGTAATCTAACCTTTTTCACTAACAAATGAAAAATCTAGCAATAGCCCCTCTGTTAGATAATGAGAATGCAACATTTAAGTATTTTTGCTATACATGATAAGCAGTACATTTGAAGGCGTATGATTGTGATATTTCTTCTGTAAATCTAAAGGTGGCTGGACTTTTTTTTCTTTTTTTTTTTTTAAGTTCAGTTTCTCATCTGTCACTAAAAACATGGGGTTTATAAATTTTAGGCCACTGTTTCTCAATGTTGGATCAGAAAAGCCTTTCTAGAATGGTCTGCAGCACAGTTCACGAGGTTATTCTGTGATTTGCTCAAGACTTTTTACAAATAATGAGGCCTTAGTGATTTATTAACCAACTTCAAGTAGCATGTCATATATTTACAAGGAGAACTACTCAAATCCAATAATTCTTTCTTGCTTAAATATACCAAGGAGTTGACCCAATGTCATCTCATTGACTTCAGTGTTCTCATAACCACAGCAGAAGCCAACACCTCCTATAGCAATTCACCAAACAGAAAGGACTTGAGTGAACTAAGGATCATTTTGAAACACTGTAATATCTTATGGTAGAAGAGATGCTTTTCAGAATGGCACTTTGTTGGTGTATATTTGGGACCAGAATTTGAGTTCTGCTTTTGTTAACATAGCAGTGATGAAGAAGAATATAATAGTTACGGGATAGTAACTAAGTCCTTTCAGGAAATGAGGAAAAAAAACAACAAGCAAAACAAAAGAACCCCAGCACTTCATTCAAATTGTTAAAGCAGATATGACAGAGGTAGAAAGTTGCTGAATCTAAATCAGTATTTTATTCAAGTTGGACTGGAAATGTTTTTGTCCTTGCCACACCATCTCCCGCCCCCAGAAATCTGTTTGGTGGAACAATGTTTTAAAGAGCATTTAATAGTAATTTCTAAAATAATAATCAGTACGCTCTCTGCTGAAGGTTAATCCTTTGGGTATTAATTTAGCTTTATCACAAAGCAGACAGAGTGTCTGTATTCATCTCGCTGCACTTAACATATTACCAAAATTAAGGTCTCTATAGGCAAAAAATAGCTTTATTTCAAAACAGTGAAGCTTAACTGATGCAAATGTAAATACAGTGTTTATTGCAACTGCTTCAGTGCACAGCACAAGAATGTGCATTTAGTACTTAAAGAAAGTGAATCATCTGAATCATTTGAAGAGTACAGGCTCTCCAGCTCTGCTATTTATTTATACATGCTACATATTCTGCAAATTTCTGTTGGCATACAGAAAGTTCAGTTTCATACTAAAATAACTTCTGATACCCTGTCTTTTAAAAATTGCAGTCAAATATCCTGTTAAAGCATATATCTTTATACAGCATATTAAATGTCAAAAAGCTATCTACTTAACTAAAAACATTTTCAGCTGTAGTTAAGATCATTCTACAACTCCAAAAAGACCACTCCTATTATTAAAAATAAAAATATAAAAGAACTAGCCACACTCAATAAACCAAACTTATTTTTATTTGTGAATTTAGCAATGCAGAACATTCTCCTTCTTTAAATGTGTTTCAACACATGTTGCTCACTGCAAAAGTGAGAATTTACATAGCCATATGCTACAATGCTTTATTACAAAGTGTTAACATATACAGGGTAATCAAAGTCGTGTTACTTTCCTCAGACTCACTGGAAACATTGCCTGAAATTAGCGTGAAACACTGAATGAATAGCTAAAAAATGCCAGTATTTATATGGAAAACAATTATTTGAGAAAAACAGGCTCATTTTGTCATTACATATTAGTAAGCGTTCACAGGTTTGTGAGGCTTTTCATCAACATGCCCATAACAAGACTGATACAAAACAGTAAATAAATATATGAGATGCTATGCTGATATCATGATCAGTTACCTGTGCTAACGTAGTCACTTGGAATAAGGTCAAATGCTAGACCTGTCCCAGCTCCTCCTTAGCAGAGAGCGTTCCCACTACCAATCCAGTACAGCAGAAGGACAGTGACAGCTTAGCTGGGCAAAATTCAGTGTCTACGATACAATTATTGCACTACTGATTACCTCAGACTTTGGCGAGTTAATCCTTAGGGTATTAATTTACTGCTCTGCCTGTACAAAACAGATCCTAGTGCTTTACCCCTTTGAGGGTTGTCGCTGTAATTATTCCATATGGCACCACTGGTAAGGTTTTCCTGTGCATCTTTCCCAGTAAAGAGATTTTAGGATATTTTCAAGTCAGTCAGCTAACCAAAAAGAACTTTACACTGCTTTCAAGCACTGCAAAATACAGCAGAAAAATACAGAAGAATTTCATGATTTCAAAGTCTTGGTATAGTTTCATTAGGAAGAATCTTCCTTATTTCAAAAAGTCTTTCTGAAAAAAAGTTCTAAAATATTATTCTGATCAAACAGAATTCTGGTTTTAGATATACTGATATAGGGTTATCAACATGTATCATGAAGAAAAAGAAAATTTAAAATATTTTATTAAAAAATATTGAACCAGGTTATCTCAACAAGTCGGAATGCTCCAATATTATTTTTTAAACTAAAATTGAAAAAAAACATAAAGGTAAAAAAAAAAAAACCCACAAAAATCCCNTTCCATAACAATTGATATCTACTTGGATTTATTTGCAACTTTAAAATTTAGAAATACTATCAATTGGGAGTAAAATCAACATAAATTCAGTCTCCAAAGCTGGAAACTCCAAGGCAAGGATGATACATACTGACTATGTAGTTAACCTTGAATTTGACACATTTATTCTATTTCCTTCTCTGTTAGTGTCATATTTCAGTGCCACATTTCTTTGTGTGTAAGTGGAAAGTGAAGAGCAATGAAACACTTTCAAGAGGTCTTTGTCAAGATCTCTCTTGAGAGAGTCCTAAATAAGCTAATTAAGCTTGGGAGATAGGGCAGTATCGTCATGGATTAAAGGCTGTCTAGGAGCAAAACGTCAAAATTTGCAACTGAACAACAGTTTTTCCCTATGATAAAGGTCAACAGTACACATCTTAAAGTCTCAGGAAGAGTATCTTAATTTATCTTGTTTATATTATCTTAAAAGAGAGATAAAAAGCAAAAATTTGCAATGACACAGCATAACTTAGATTTTGGGAGGACTGGTAAAGATTGCTAAATTTGTGGAGATGTGAAAATAGGCTCACTAAATGTTTCAGACTAAATGTTTAACTGAAGAAATTGACCTCAGCATCATTTTAGAAAAGGCAGTTAAGATCTCTCTGCAAATTATAAAGAGTAATGATGAAAGACACTTAAATAAGATGTTTGGAAATAAATAAGATAATGAGCAATCTGGTGCATATTTTAATGCCTCCATATGAACTGATGCTGCAGACTCATTTGGTTACCTGAAGTAGCCATAAGACCCTCTTCTTACAGAATAGAGGAGTACAGAGAAGAGCAATGAGGCTGACTGAAGGCATGGAGCTCTTGCACAAGAAGGACCAACATGACAAAGACTGTGATAATATAGAGGTTTTTTTTTTTTTTTAAGTATATAGATATAACTATTATTACATTGGCTGGATTACACAGACGTGCTTAT
>VYZV01044806.1:1366-14545 GCA_013401275.1 Pandion haliaetus | reverse complement strand
TGGTAGGAAAAAAAAAAAAGAGTAAACTGGAGTAGAAGGTTGCGTCTAGTACTAGAGCACAGTCTAGTCCCAGATTTGCAGAATTACCCAGGTGGTTTGTTTGGCTTACGTTGTCCTATACACTGGCTATTGCCTCCCTGCCCTGCTATTCTGTTCCCCAGAGGCGTGAATGAGAGGGGTTACCATGAGCAGCTGCAGCAACAGCACCAACAAAAGCAGCAGGCGTTGGACCCTCGATTTCCTGTGCTGTGCTGAGCCGGTGCAGCACCTGGGGTCTCCTGGGTTGTGGACATCTGCCGTTTGCGCATCTCTGTCCGCTCTGATCCCATGGGCTGCAAGACAGCAAGAGAAGGGGGAGTAAGAAACACCTCTCTCTTTCTTTTTTTTTCCCTTTTGTTTGCTTTAAAAGTCTTACCAAGAAGTGCTGAAGGCCACAGCTCCAAAGGAACTAAAATCAAGCGTTTAGCTTTTCAACACCCCCACCCCTGGAAGCTCTTGGATGTTGAATCCTTTGAAAGATTCACTCATTTTATTTAAGTGCTGTGATGGAAGGCGAAAGGCTAATGAATTCTGCACATGGGTGGGAATACAAAGAGAAGAGGGTGGCGATGGCGGGAGCAAAAGGTGGAAGCGAGGGGTCTCGGAGAGCCGCAGCTTTCAGCACAGGGTATATAAACCCAGGAGTTGAAACGGGTTTCCTGAGGGTTTGACTTCAAGGCCAGTCCTAAAGAAAATGGTACAGAATAGAGATAGATAGAGCCTCTTTTTTCTTTTTTTCTTTTTTTTCTTTCTCTCTCCCTTTTGATTAGCCAATGCACAGGCTTAGTGATGCTTGACTGAGACACCTGAGCTCTCCTGAAAATCTGGCCTTCAGTGAGTACTGAGGATGTCTCAAACCTGCTGGCTGCCCTGTAAAAAAGGGGAAGGGCTGGTGCTTATCTGTCCATTATAGGTGTGACTGCCACAGTTTTTTAAAATGTTTTTCTTTCAAGAAGGAATCAAGCTTCTGTGAAGATGAGGAATTACTAATGGAAAAAACACATGATTGGACATTACTATTTAACATTCAGCTTTTTGGTCACCTCCCCCAACTGAAGACAGCATGAAACAATTTTTGGTGGAAGCACTGTTTGTGGCTCTTGCACTGTTCTAGGAAACCTTTTTGGAGGCTGAATTCTGCAGATTGTGCAGAGAAGTGATGTTAATGAAATGATGAGTCCCCTTGAAGTCCCTGTCCCTTTCTGACCCCTCTCTCTGTGAGCTTCAAACTTGCTCTACAGCACTTAATAATGCTCTTCTTATTATGCTGAGGGTTGTGCCATATCTAAGTGACAGATGTCTTTTTATAGATGAAATACTGGCTTGTACAAAGATGAGTACATCTTTCTTCATTTTCTTTGTATTTGGTTTTTGGATACATAACTAGTCATCCTCCTGTGTCATGAGATCCCTTTGTGTGTAGGTTTTCTCGGGTTGCTAAACCTTCTTTTGAGGCCATGACAGTTGTGGAGGAATTAAAATTAGCTGCTACCAATTTTGAGGGATTTTTTTTAATTGATAATTGAATACCAGACTTGAAACATAATCTGATGATCTGAACGCTGGAGGGTCAAAAGTTGCCTTCTTTTCTAAAATGTTCAGCCAGGTTTAGGAAATAATTTCTTGTAACTTGAGGGAGAATGCACAGACATTGTCATGGACTCAACAGAATTGTCAGGAGAGGAAAGATTATTTTAGCAGAGTGCAGCATTACATTTTGCTGGATTTTTCTTTTTTTCTGCTGAATTTGTTTCTCTCTTCTAGAGCTTAATAGTTTTTGTTTTGTGAGAACCACCCACTCTCCCAAGAGAAGAATGCATGACAGGCTGAGCAGAAGATGCACCTGTTTTGCAGGAGGAATAAAACGTAAGAACAAAAATACAGATAGAAATGATAACTCGTTCTGCAACTCTGTAGACCTAATCTGACAAGCAATGCCAAAATGGCCAGAAATAGAAAATCAGAAAAAGAACATAGCTTCCAAAAACCCCACAACATTTCTTGTTTCAAAATGTAGAAGGATATATGTGAAATGTAGAATACATTTGTAGCTTCAGATTTTCTTTCCTTCAGAGTGTCAGATTCACAGGAATAGAATGAAGCCCTAAGTATTAATTTCCTTCCAGATACCTATACTTTTTTTTCAATAGGGTATATTTTCATTAGAAAGTGATAGCATGTAAAACATTAATGGAATAATATATCTAACAATATTTCAGGCTGCTTTGGACAGTATACAATTATTATTGATTAGAAGAGTGTAACCTGGGTTCAGATATGTGCTGTTTATATAGCCTAATCCATCCACTCTTACTAAGGAGATGTTCTGTGTGGATAGTTCACACATTCATCTCTAAGCCATATTACAACTGAACTGATGGTGGTCTGAGTAGAAAAGCTGGTTCCTGTTGTTTCCTTTTTTCCAAGGAGGAAGGTAAAGGATGGCAGAAGTAGGAAGAATACGCTCTTCCTCCCCACCTTATCCCACTGTGGCTTAATTCGAGAGATCTTTCTGCATCCATTTCAGGTTCTTCAGAATTGTTCTTTGACATCTTTAATGAAAGGGAAGAGTATGTAAATAGCTGTATGGCAAAAACTGCCCAGCAACATTGTGTCTTCGTTTCACTTCTGAATCATATACCTTAGAAGTTTTCTGGTGCTGTAGGTTTTTATGAAAGTTCATCATTGCATGCTTTCTCACACAGTTTATGGAAGATGAAGGATTGAGCAACACAAAAATTAAAGACACGTTTTTTTCAGATTAAGTGATGCATTTTCATTTTTATTTGGCAGATGTATACCAACTTTCTCATTGAATAAGCAAGTAGGTTTTGGTCATATATGTGACAAAGATTTTTTTGAAAGATGTTTTTAGCAGATGAAGCATGCTTTCATGATAGCAGATTAGAGTATTAGGGTATTAGAGTAATGGGAAATAAGAGGACTGGAATATATCTGTTGGCTTAAAGACAGCCCAAGCTTTTGAATTACAGGGCTGTTTGGTGATTATCATGCATGTATTTCCTGTGGCAGCTGACAGTCATATTGTACATTCAATAGAGGTTTGGAGTGGATCACAAACTAATTAGGATGTGACCTTCTGTGGTGTATTAGCAGGAATGCTCTGGTAAGATACAGGAAGTATCTGTGCAAGTACTATGGGTATCACATTCCAAGAAAGATAGAGCATCTATCTAAACATCTAACAAGATGTTTAGAAAGTATGACTTACACAGAAAAATTGTAGGCGTTTGGGTTGTTAATCTAGAAAGGGGAACAGAGAAGCATATTGATCTTCTGATCAGTAAAAGGTTATGATGTACTGTTCTGTTTCTTTCGGAGATAATGTGTTAGGTTGGGCTAAATAAAATCTAGGCTTAGTTTTATAGGATAGCAAGGTAGAGGTGAGCAGTGGTGCAGGTTATTACGAAGTTGTAGAAACTCCTTTGGCACAGATAGTATTAAGACCCATGAGACAAAAACATATCAGGCTGGTCCAGGTTCACAGAACAAGCAATGAGTAAGTGATCCATCCCACCAGCATTGTTTTTCTGATTTCGCTTTTCCCTGGTGTTGGGGTTTTTTTTTTGTTTTTTTGTTTGTTTGTTTGTTTGTTTTTTAATGCAGCTCTGGCTCTAAACCAAACATCGTTCTATATACCTTTCTACCTGGTGGCCATATAAGAATGACTAATCTGCAGGAGAAATGGATGTCTTCTATTAAAAGTCTAGGTTTTTGTGGTTCATCCTGTAACAAGAATTGCAAAATAAAGTTAAAATGTTCATGTTTGCAGCATAATCTGTTGCAAATGTATATCCCAGTTGCAATTGTACTGAGATCGTGTAATGCCAGACATGAGGCCTGAATGCACAGTAAGACGTAGGCTCTTGCCTAAAGGCTATGTCATAATTTCATATGTATATTCATGGATATACACTGGCTTTCTAGATTTCTTTGCTTTTTTAAAAAAAGATGTAATTAAAAAAAAAAGTAAACCAGGAGAACACAAACCCTGCAATTTTGCAGTTGTGCGTGGTGGTAGAAGTTTACCACGAGCTCCCTATCTGCTGCTTTTGCTCTCCCATAAACTGTTCCTTGGCTGGAACAGAGGCAAAGGCACAGGCACTGAGTTTGTGCAAGTCATCTAAGGATTCATTTTCAAACAAAAGTACCTTAAAAATTATCAAGGCTATCCGAGTATGACTGCATATAGGGAAGCATAATGATCTTGGAAGGTGTGTGGGGAAAAAAAAGAGATAAGCAAGTTGTCTGAGATCATGCAGTGAACTGACAGAGCCGCTAACGGGACGCAAACAGAAAAGCCCCATTTGATATATGTAGTTTGTTTTCTGCTATCTCTAGTGTATCCAGAATTTCACTATGGGTCATCGAAATTCTCCATCACACTTTGCTGCTTTTTGCTGCAGCCAACATAGCTGTGTAATGAGCCTTCCCAGACAACTGCTCGAATTACTGTTTGAGCTGTGCTGTATGCAGGAATGGACAGTAGATTTATCAGCAACTCCAATGAATATTATTTGTAGGAATTTACAAAATTCCTTGCTTCTTTACAGAATAACCCACATTAGCAACAATTTAAACAGCTGTTTGACTGACTTGCGGACCTGTGGGAATGGAGGCAGCTAGGTTTTTTGCCTTCAGTAGACTTCAGGTGCTCAGGGCGAAAAGGAGAGGGTTTTTTTTAGGCCCCCAGTAAAAATGTCTTCT
Organism: Pandion haliaetus; assembly: GCA_013401275.1. Lineage (NCBI taxonomy): Eukaryota > Metazoa > Chordata > Aves > Accipitriformes > Pandionidae > Pandion > Pandion haliaetus. The sequence goes on along the minus strand of VYZV01044806.1, from coordinate 9,778 downwards.
GTTCATACAATGTTATGGTTGTTAATTTGGGACATCAGATGGTCTGACTGGGTCATGCAGCAGGTGTAAAACCAATTAGAAAGCCTATTGCCTGTGTTCTTTACATCAAGATGAGACTAATTGTATAAGTTGAAGAATTACTCATCTGTGGCTTCTACTGCTATAGTACATGGTACCAGTGATTGGTGACCTCATGGAAGTTTATTATCCCACAGTGTTAGGCTGAAGAGCCTCAACTAGCTGTAATCAAAACCAGTGGAAGTGTGACTGCTAATTTTGCAAGATGGCTTTCCTTATTTTCTAGACTGATATATGGGTGATTAGGTTGTTTTAATAATGAAAATTCTGGATCATCAACAGCATTTTGACCTAATAGCTTACCTTAAAGTTGTTAAAGGGAATGACATGTGTTGATGCTTATGTCTAGCTAAGTATTTTTCTTTCCCTATCCTAGTTGAGATACATTTAGCAGACCCCCAAGAGGCACACGGGTATTGCTCCCCTGCCAGTTTCCTAAGTAGAATAAGAGGTGGCCTAAACTTGTCCCCACAACCTGACTGTGATGCTTAAATAATGATCTCTGTTTTCTTACACCAGTAGTATGGTGTTGCAGAGAAATGCATGTACACAACTGGGCAGGGAAAACATTAGTTGGAGCAACCAGTTGGAAGACTTCGGGGCTCAAGGAGCCCCAAAAGCTGAAGAGTGTATAAGAGTGCATTCAAGGGTGAGGGATATTTCCGAGCTATTATTTGGCTATAAAACAAAAGGGTGCATTCCTGAGGAAAACAAGGTGTACAGCCATCCTGCTACACCTGGTGCTGTCAGGTAGATCACTCAAATCTGACAGGAGACTGTTTTTCAGTCGATAAGGCATTGAAGGGGGAAAGAACCTGTGACTTAACTGGACAGTTTTCTCCCCGTAGAGAAATTTTATAATGCAGTCAGAAAAAAGGAATAAACTAGGTGCATTTTCTGTAAACATCAGTGCAAATGTTATTCCATCAGCCAAAATACTCTGTTCCTTATTACCAGCTGTGCGCTTTGAAAATGGCAATTGGTAAATACAGCTTGTTGTCACACCAGCCTCCCAGGACAGTTGCTTATTTGGTCAGCTGACGCTCTGAAATAAAACCAAGACGGAGGTGTTCTTTCTAAGTGTCCAGTTTGCACGGCATGTAATTAGTATCTGGTTTTAAATGTTTTTTCTACTGGCTAGTGTCAAGTATTTTCTGTTTCATTTCCCTGGACAATCAAATACAAGTATGTCTGTCAACAAAGAGGATGTTTTCTTTGGAACATCAAGGTCTCATTATGATGAAAGACAATTCCATCCTAGTTTTTATACCTTCAGTTTTGAAGTATTAATGCTGATTACATGTAGTGTGTGTCAAATTTTCAACTGCTGAAGAACTATATCACTTTACTATGGCCAGTGAAGACACGGGGATTTATACCAGCCAAGGGTCTGACCTGGTACTTGTCATTTATGCCGCAGAGAAAAGCGGCTTCATGTCTTGGGTTGGACTTAATAGGTGGTGCTAAGCAGAGGTGTTATGAATTGTCTGAAATGCCTTTCTTCAAAATTTGTATAAATGTTTTGTTTAAAAATCCTCCTTCTGCTTTTTGAATGCATTTACACAGATGGTTACAAACAGTAAGAGTTTTATCTTATTACTCAAAGCGACTTTTTCCGTTTTACTAAAAGAATGCAGAGGGTGCATGTGTATCGGTCCGCACAAACTGTTGTTCTCTATTTCTGCTCTGATTGAGTATGTTTTGTATTTATTCTTTGAGGGAACTCTTACTGGTTTGACTATAAAGTAAATTTAGAGATGGATATTTTTATTTTTTTCTAAGGTAGTTTACGTATGTTTAGATTTTTAGATGTATTTCTTTAAAGATTTGGACCTATGAGATGCTGTTCTCCTATTCTCACTGAGGTCCTTGCAAATTCAGGAAGACAACATCTCACAGGTTCAAGCTTAAATTACTGCTTTGTTTTTGTGTGTGTGATTTGTTTTGTTTTGTAAACTCACTTGGGTAGTCACACTGAGCTCTAGTGCTTTCCCTCTTTAAGGTTGAGGCAAGGTTATATTGCTTCTTCAAGGTAAGAGAGGAAGGTCCAGGAGGAGAACTTACCTCTGAGCCCCCATGGAGGGATGGAGGGATTCATCAACCTAGTTTGTCACAGGTTTATCCCCCAATACACCTCGATTTAAAAAACCTTGGATGTTCCCTGTCTCTTGTTCTTGTTTAATTCCCTACTACCTTAAACTCCTAGTACAGCAGCCTAGTAAGGAAGAGGGGTCCATACCCTAAAATTTGCCTTGCTGAGGAAGGAATAAGCCAATCAACCTACAGAAAGAAAAGCAATTTTTATCTCCCTCACACCAAAATGGAAATCTCGCTGCTCTAAACTCTCTGCGCCTCCTTTGTCTTCTCAGAGTTTCAGACCTCTCAGAAGGTGCTACGAGAACGAACAAATTGTGTGAGAAGCCTCTTTGCTGGATGCTCTCTGCACTTTGAGAATTGGGGTCTGCCTTTGCTGTCGCCACCATCTGGAGCAGCTGTGTGCCTTGTTTGAAAATGGGTTGGGGACAAAAACACAGGGGTTTTAAAAACGGGAGACGGACTGTTATCTTGTACCTGTTTTCTAAGGAATCCAAAAGTACTTTTAGTCTACTGATGGAATGAGGTGAGATATCTTTAACTGAAGGACTTTAACCCCAGCCTGGGTACAGTTTTAGCCAATTGTTGGACAGAACATGAAAAGTATCTCTATGTCCAATTATATCAGTTTGCCCAAAGTAATCACAGCATTATCAAAGATGCCTATGGCTGCTTGGTAAGGGCTTGGGTAGCCATAACTTAATAAAAAAAAAAAAAAAGATTTTCTGGTTCATATGGATAAGGTTCGTAAGAACTGAAAGGTGCTATTCTGCTGGTTCTTGGGTAGTCAATGGGATCTGATTTTGCTAATATAAAGTCACTGTGGGGAATCAAATCCTTGGAACAGGACAGTCAGTCGGTGTCCAGATGGCAACAGGAGTTTCCGTTGCAAAGCTTCTCGCAGCGGTGGTGTTGGCTGGACCAGATGAGAGACTCTGAATTGTGCTTTACTGCGCAGTTTTTGCATCCAGGTGGCCCGTGATCCTTGGGACCACTCCAGTGCACACATGATCCATCCCTACTGATTATCTTGAGCTCTACAAGCAAAACATCTCCTACCTACCTAGATTGTGTACAAAAGACTGTCCTATGTGATCATTTCTGCATCTGCAGGAAAATTCTGGCTGCTTACAAGTGAGTGGCTACTTCTAGGTCTCCTCTGACTGCCTGCAAACTGTGTAGAGTTGGATCAATTTTGCAGCCTTGGAGTGTCTGGAAGGGGCCATATTCTTTGCTCCGTATGTTAATGAGCATGTTGAAATGTAAAGAAACTTGTCTGGGCACAGCATGTCCTGCCTGGAGGAATCCACAGAACTGTCCAAATCCAGCCTGGAGAGCACCGATTAGTCAAATACTTAATTGAGAAAGGGGAGTAGGAGTTGAGTTGAACAGCTTGTCTGTGGTTGCTTCACTGTTTCAAGTCAGTCTAGTGTAGCATCTATGCAGATGCCTAGGTGTGGAGTTTCTGGATCTCCTGGGGAGAGAGACGTCATTCTCTATATATTGATAAAAACAAATTTAGTCCATTATAAAAATGTCCCTAAAAAGCAATGAATCAAAAACAGAGGAAAAATAATGGCATGTGTTCTTGCTTCTTCTGACCAGCTAGATAGCATTTATGATTCATATAAAAAGTACAAGCTCATATTACTGAATGCTAATAAGTAATTTAAGAAAAGAAAAAAAAAAAAAAAGTCCAGGGATTTAAGCAAGCATCTGAAAAGCTACTTTTGACAATAGTGGAAAAGCTACTGATGCCTTCAGAGTAATGTTAAGGTACTGGAATAAGTATGTCTGTCATACCTTTTCCACTCCAAGGCACACCTATCTGACATTCACATTATGAGGCATTTCTGCATGTAGCCTTATAAATGCAAAGGAGCGTGAAGGTCAGGAATGAACATTATTTCCCTGGTTAAAAGCACCTCGGATGATATTTGGCTTAGTTGTAACATTTACAGTATTTGCTAATCTTGCAGTGGAAAGGTGGGCTACCAAGAAAATAGCCTTCCCATAGGAGGAATATTTAAAATCTAAGCCACGAATGTCAAATTTGAAAACAAAACACCAACCAAATTAAAAAAAAACAACAAAAACCCACAATAATACACAGAAAAGAAGATTGTAGACAATGATTTTATACTTTTATCCTCATTTTATGCTAAAGCACCATGACATTTTCTCCGCTCAAAGTGCAAGGATTCTATTACTTAAACGTAATTACTTAGACATAATGTTTCCTCCTTGCACACATAACAATCAGGCAGGTGTGCAAGCCTTAACTTGTCCTCCGGGCTGATTTGCAAGACCGCAGCATGAAGCTTTCACAGTAACTACACAGCCTGGGAGGCCCTGCGCTATAATGCTAGCTGACAGCCAGCTGGAGTGAGTGCACAGATGTGGATCATCATAGTCCAGTTGCTTTTCAGTAAATACTTTGGGCCTGATCCAAACACTATTAAAGCAGTGAAAACCACCTATTGGTTTCAGTGAGCTTTAGGTAAGGTTTTGTAACTCTTGCAATTGCTGCTCTCTCTTCGGATCCCCCCAATAATGATAAACAGTGAGTTGGAAGAAAGAGATTCTGTCTTTATCTACTAATGTCGTAAGAGGCTTGCAACTGGGGTCAAGTTCCAAGTAAATTCCTGAATCTATATTTTATTAATTTAGAAATATTTGGGGCTTCAACATACTCCCACGGAAGCCTGTGGCAGTTTATTGTCAACTGAAATATGAACAGGAAGCTTGATGCTCGTGCTTCTTTCTCTTCATTGACAAATTTGACACACTGGCTTTCTGCATTAAGCAGTGTAGAATTTTAGGTAGAGAAGAATTACAATATATGTTAATGAACTCACCCACACATATGCACATGCTTTAGGCGTATTATCGGACTGCCCACTTAGTGAGTTAAGAGGAAGAGCTCTTTGAAATTTTCTTTTGTACTATTGGAGATTTGGCATCTTGTAGTGGGGTGACTGAAAGTTTGAGAGTTGACAAATGTAAGACAGGATAGCAGAGACAAGACTGGCAGCCACACAGAATAAAGCAACTTCTTATGTCACTGTTGTGCCCAAGTCTGTCAAAGGCTTAAGTGGATGAAATTGCAAGAGAAAGTAGTATCCTTCTATGAGTTTAAATAACAATTCTGGGATGCTTTTATGTAAAGTGTCCAGAAATTGAGCGCCTTTACCCGTTTTATTTTTCCAGAGCAGCAGCAGCTCAGAGGAGCTGGGTTCATCTATCCAGATTAAAGCATTGCTTTACATTTCAAAGGGAATGGCTGAAAGTGTATCACACCCACATAGTAACAGGTAATGGTGCCTTGATCATGTCACCTGTAATGAGGTCTCTTTCTACCAAGGGCTTAGATGTCTTCTGCTCCTTTTTCTTTGGTATTCAGTGTTGCGCATTTGGCCACCAGATCAGCCCACTGCCTGCAAAAACCTTCCTGCACTAAAGTATTTTCTGACTGCCTTGTTAAGAAACGTAGTTACTTCGGGTTTTGGTGGGATTTTTGTGTGTGTGTTTGTGTTTTGTTTGGGTTTGGTTTTGGGTTTTTTTTAGAGGACACCCTGTATCTCCTCTGGTAGTGTTGTAAAGTATTTCTTTAAGTTGGATTTTATCACAGGAGACTTCACTGAAAATGTTACTGTAACGTGCAATTGGCAGGGTCACTCTGTCATTATTTCTCCTGTAATACGGGAAAGGCATGACAGAATTTTTTACCAGTTGCATAGAAAAAGCAACAAAAGCAACCTGTCGCTCCAGTCCAGCTGTTTATGTGGGTGCTATGACAGTGGAGCAGTACGAATGCGAGTATGCCTGTAACTTTTTCCCATGCTGAGTCCCTTCACAAACCAGGTCACTGCAACTACAATTAAGTTAAATCAGTGTCAAGTCCTTCTCTGCACAGCACAGATTGTCAGCATCCCTTGCTTTGTCTTCTGTGGCAGCTGGAGTCAGCATTCACTGGCTGATCAGCTCTCTCAGAAGCAGAAAGAAACAACCCCCTCCACCCCCAGGCTTCCCCAATGTTGGGACTTTTACTGCCGCTTTAGCCCTGCTTCGGCTGGCTTTAACATCAGAGGAAGTATTTGCTTCTAGTTATTTTTATGCAGTTCGCTTTAAAAAAAAAAAAAAAAAAAATTCATTCAGCCTAATATTTTACAAACCTCTTTACTATGCAAACGGTGAAACCGGTGCACGTAACAGATTGCTCTGCTCCCTCCCATCATCTCCTACTGAGCGCTTGGTTGCATTGTGCTTAATTATGAATGGTCTCCAAAAAGCCCATTTTACTGTACTATGAAGTGACTCATATCACACAGAAGCTCTGACAACGCGCTGGGTACTGGAGTCACATGGCGCTGTATTAGTCGGTGACTCATTTCATATTGTACTCCGTGCTGAGATCTGACTCATATCGAAGCGTGCGAGGAGCTGACTGACATTGTACTGGTCTGAAAGCTGGTTTGAATCGGGATGACTCACCCTGGAGTGCATTAGTGATTCACGTACCGTTTCCTATTGATTCCGATTGTCGCGATTCCCTTTGGATTGTACTACGTTGGCATCTGCCTGGTCTGGCAGGGTGGGCACCGTGGCAGCTGCTCTCAGCCTTGCGAGCTCAGCTCTCGTGCCAGACAGAGCAGCGTCAGCCACGAGGAGTGTTACCGAAGTCAATTTAAAGCTGAAGCAAGGTCAGAATTTGACTTAGCACACCGTCATTTTGGTCATGGTGCTTTCTGGACATCTTTGCTTCACCTGGCCATGACAAATTTTGAAACATGCCTATGAACAGAAAGTTAAGAGTCATGAACCTCCAGCTAAGAACACTCTAACTTCTGAGCGCTAGGAGCTCTCTGCAGTATTTCCAAGACCTGCTGCCTCCTTGCGATAACTTTTCTTAGTGATGAAAAGATGGGATGAATTTTTATAAGTGACTGAGTGCTGGTAGTTGCCTACGCTTTGGGTTCGTCAGCTTGTGTGACCTGGGCTCTGAGAGACACAGGAACTTTGTACTCTGAAAACTCCTTCCTGGTATTTCAAGCTGAGCCTTCAACCATCCCTACTCACTCCAAAAAACGTGCACTGTTCTTTCCAAGGAGCAGAGAGGGGTGTGACAGCTGAGGCGTTGCTTTCACCATTAACTATTTGGGACCCAGAGTAAAGATATCAAAATAAGTATTGGGGGAAGGGGGGCTAGATAAGAAATTAAAAGGGAAATAATTATCTTAGAGCATTTTATAAAACATAGTGCTGGTTTTACATTCAGTTGGCTTGAACGTGCTCATAGTTTAGAAAGACACTCCCAATTTTAGCCTGACCACAGGTCTGCATCTCCCAGCTGATAGTGATGTCGGTGCTTTGTTTAGTTGAACTAGTGGTTGCTGGTTTTTGGTCCTACAGTACAGCAATGGCGTAACCGGCACCACCGTACGCAGCTCTGTGCAGCGCTGGGTCTGGTGCCGATGTTCTGTTTGTGCAGCGGGCGCAGAGGTACAAGGAGACACTCCTCACCGTTATGCCATACCAGCGGCACTGTACGAAAAGTTTTGATCTTACATTTTTCAACCGCAAAAATGAAATAATGGCACGGTTGCATCAAGTAAATTGCACCGGTAGTAAATTACTTCTACTGGCAGGTACGAGGATAATCTTATTTCACTTTCTGCAGTTGTGTCCAATTTTCATTACCTGCTTTTTCTGACCGACTGACGCCAACTCACGCCAGAGCTCAGGCAGGGCTCTTTCTCTCACCCGAGGATGCACGAAGCGGCAGGGCTGATACTGGAAGAGTCCCTATGGAAACACTCGCTCGTTGCTACTCATCTCCGAGCTCGCAGGGGAGCCGAGGGCCCCGAGCCCGGCGGTGCCGCAGGACTCCCTTCCCCAAGGGCCGGGGGGGGTGACGGGTGCTGCCTTAGCTTCACCCGCGCTCCCGAAAAGAGGAGGAAGGGTCCCCGGGCAGAGGGCGGGAGCCCAGCCGAAGTGTTACCCGCCCCGGGCAGCGGCGGCGGCGGGGCCGAGCCCGCGGGGAGGGGTCGTGCCCCCGCTCCCGGGGCAGCCGGGTGCTACCGGGGCCCTGCGCTGGGGACCCGGTGGGGAGCGACGGGGCGGTGCGAGCTCCAGCGCGGAGCGCTCCCGGCTGGTGGCTCCCGGCCCTCCGGGAGACCGGGGGAAGGGCCTTTTGCGCCGGGTCCCTCCGGTTGCTCCCAGGGAGGGCGGCCGCGGCCG
>VYZV01044804.1:321-29469 GCA_013401275.1 Pandion haliaetus | reverse complement strand
ACTCTATCCCAGCTGAAACCAGGACACAGTGTTAGTCTTGTGCATGTTGTGTTTGTTTAGTGATACCATCCGTGGTTCAGTGCTGCAGGCTTCTGCTGGTGCCACTCTGTGCAGGGCCTGAAGAGTTCCAATCCTCTACCCATATAGGCAGGAGACTTTCACAGAGGTTGCATTTGTATTAGCAGTGTAGTTTGTTTACTTGGGGTGGCGATAAATGTTTTTGTGCAACCGAGGTCATCTCTGTGGTTGGATCCATGCTACTATCCACACTGTTCCGGTAAAATTATAATTATTCCTAAGTTGCTAGAATACATTTGATACTGAAACCAGCTAAAATGTCTAGTGACAAGATTGTTTCTCCCTTCACTCTTCCTTAACTAGACAACTAAAATAAAAAAATCAGAATAGAGCAAACTTCTTAGTTATCTGCATGTGAGTAACTGGTTTTGACAGCTGCTTCTAGTGTAACAAATGTGAAGCAAAATAATGAGCTACATTGTGAGGAAAATAATTGCAGATCACCTTCTATTGTTAGTTGGAAGTTTTTAGCTGCATTGTGTTACATCTGAATACTTAGAGGGTTTTCTGTTTGTACTGGTTGCTTGTTACACAAGCCAAGGTCATTTGTTTTGGGTTTTTTTTTTCTGTACATGTGATAGCTTGTCCACAGGCATTTTGAAAGCAGCCTTAATGGCAAGCAATGCTTTCAGCTGTGCCTTTTGTCCTATTACATTTTGCAGTGGTTATTATTTGACCATTAGCAAGTTTCCTGAAATTTTGGGGAGTTACTTTTCACGGACCGGTATACCCCAGGAACAAAGGGTGACACGGATGAGAGGCAGGGGCTCATTGGGAAATAGAAGAAAGTTCCCAACTAAAACACGGTGGTAGGAACACCTATTCCTGTTTGGAAAAGAGAAGAGGTATAAAGTTGCAAGGCTGGGGTATTCATAAGAAAGTGCTGTCTCTAGACAGTGGGGCTAGGGGCAGTCATTGCCTGGATGAGGCTTTTGCAGCTCTGGTTCTGTGACCCATGACTGCAGCACACATCCTGTCTGTGTTGTGCTCATGGGAGATGTGTTCCTCATCTTCCTGCCTTCTCTTCCTTCTAAATTTGTGCTATGCTTTTTCTACTTTTCGTTTATTAACTAAATTGGAAGAGACTGCTTTAACCTGCTTGGCCCTTTTTTGGCTCTGGGATTTCTTCTCCCTTCCTCTCTCTCCTTTGCATCTTGTTCCGTGGCATCTGGTCCAGGAAAGAAAAGCTCTCATGCTTTTTCTTAGCAACATGACTGCTAATGAAATATTTCTAGCATCAGCCCTTACTGCTTTATAGGAAAGGTGTGTGAACATCAACAAAGAGAGTTTGGCTTGAATTCTAGGTAGTGTCAGAACCAAACTTTTGTTAGCTTAGTTCTAATGTTTGGGATAGCTCTGAGGCATGGATAACACTTTATTACTCAGGAAGTCAGAAGTGCATTTTCTTAAATTTAGAGGGCTTCTTCATGCCACTATGGACTGGAATCTTATTTTATTCTTAATATTAATATATTAAAAACAAATAAATGAGGCTTCTTGTTTCAGCTAAAGGCTGGCAGAAGCAATTCTGTCACTTTTTATCCAAGAATCGCATGCACATAACTTTGTTAGTTAACAGGGTGCTAAATTTGTGATGAAAGTTTGCTTCAGTTTTGATCTCTTGCATCTTAACTAGGTCAGAGAGAAACTTGGGAGATCTACTTCTGAAGTCTTTCCCTCTGACACCACAGTTTTTCTTTCCACTGTGGACATTGCGGTCTTTTTACAGAGTTAGGAAGTAGAGCACATACGTACAGGAACTTTGCATTAGGTGCTGCTGAGTCACGCTGTACAGGACTTCTACAGACCCTCATAACGTGGTAGGTGTGAATTAATGCAGAAACCTTTACAGTTTACTGTGTCTCTTGTGCTTATTTTCATTGCCTGTGGATAGTATTCATTCAGGAAGCTGTTCCAAAGCTCTGGAGTAATTATGAAACTATGCCATAACTGGAGCTGGAGCACATGTATTATTTTAATCAGTTGAGGTAAACTCCTTAGCTAACACTTAACATGGCAATACTTAAATGCAGACATAGTACATTTCCCATAGGTTTGTGGTGGAACACAGTCATTTGAGTGTTGGCACAATTCTAACTTGTCCTGGCAGGCATGCTCCTCTTCTGCGTGTGCAAGAGTGTGTTACACAGCACTGGTTAGGGTTAGGCGCTAGCCTCGCAAAGCTCGGTGTGAACTCCTAGTCTTGAGACTTTGTAGAACTAAAGCTTCAGGAATGTTACGGTTTTCCAAATGTGAATATATATATCTGTACAATTGTATATGAAGTAAAACATCAACTGTGCTTCATTCTCACTTGAATATGGACTTTACATGCATTCAGTATTGTCTCCTAAAGAGTGCTTAGTAGCAAAAATTTGCTGTGTGCCTTCTCTCTGTTACGGATTTCAATTTTTTAAAAGAAAAGGATGGACAAAAGACCCAGCTGCACCAGGAACTTTAAGGCTGGGAGCAGGGCTGCTTTTCTGAATCTAAGTGAGTTGGAAGATGATCTTCCTGCCCCAGTTAGTTCCTTGTGCCCTGGCAGATTGGTAGATGGAACTCCATATCCAAGTGCCCCACAAACTTGAAAAAGATGAGCTGGATTACAAAGCCCTACAGTTAACTTGTTAAGGGGAGTCTGGCTTGTCTTGGCTGAAGTGCTACAGGGAAGAATCATGGGAGCATCTTTGCCAGCAGCTAAGAGTCAGCGTAGTTTTTGGCAGGGAGACAGAAAGCTGTGATTTCTAACTTCTGCAGACACTGCTACTTGCAAGGGTTACATCTGTCTGGATTCTTGCTGTTACACTACATGGGAACAGGTGATTATTTTTGCGGAACACAGTATACAGAACAAAAAATGTACAGCCAAACAAATAGCTGTTTGCAATAGAAATAATGATAAATCTCTTCTGCAGAGTAAACTAAAAAAAAGATTTTTAAAATTATTTTTTAAATATTTGCTGCAGACTCAATACACAGTAACATAGAGACATTTGTATTCACAAGGCATGAATCTTTGTTTTCCATATTAGGAATTATTCTAAAGCCAGAGGCCAAAAGATTATGCAAATTTTGGTTCTCATCCAAGACATCCAAATATGTGTTTCACTGTAGCTTCTAAAAGCAGCTACTGTGTCAGTAGGAGTTATCACGGTGGAGCAGTCCAATGATCAATGTGGTTCATTGTCCTGTCTTTTCTGCAGTACCCCGGAGTGTATAGAACTGTTACACTATGCATTAGAGTAGGTTAGAGAATTTCTTCTGATTCCTGTCCAAAGCTTGGGGATTGAAAATACTGTCACAAATTTGGTTAAAATGCATTCAGGTCTCCTGCTGATCAGTCTCTCTATTCTTATTTGTGACTGAATAGTGAACAAACCTGTGCAAAAAAGTTTCATAAGCTAATTAAAAGCTATGTAAAATGCATGTAATTTTATGACAGATTAGCTAATAAGTTTTCTGATGCTTATATCAACATTAAAAATAGGCACAAATAATATATTTATATCCCAAATAGATCCGTCTCATTCTCTCAAAACATGTCCTGATACCTTTAAGTCACAGATTATTCACTGATTTACATTTCAGGTAGTTGTAGTTTCTACTTATTGATCCTTACACTTGTTAATGCTTCCATTCAAGAAGGAGACCAGGAGAGAAATAGATGAGCTGCCTGAATGCATGTCAGATCCTGGAGCCATGAGTTTTCAGTAGTGCTGTTCCTCAGAGGAGCATATAGTCGATATACAGCTGTCTCAGCTGTTTAAAACAACCTGGTCCTTGAAACCAGTAGTTCTTATATTCTGCTGAGATCACTTTTAAGCAGATATTGTATTATTATACTATAGTTCAGTACCAGGAACAGGGCTTTGGGAAAGGCTACTGAATGACTTTTCATTTGGCTACCTTAGCCTGTCTTTGATTCTAGTCTCAAAAGTAGTTATCTCACCTGGTATTTCTAAGCACATGTGTGACCCACATGTCTCATTTTAATTTGGTATTGGAAACTAGCAGTTTACTTACTAGGTTTTTGGTTATGTTTTGCAGAGCTGTCATATAAAAGATAGTAAATCAGTGTACTGACAAAATGCAAATGAATTTGTTTGGGGCAAAATTGATCCCTCCTTACCCTTTGTCCCTTCCATGATCTTTCTGGTGTCTGAAGCTCTACTACAGAGGACTTTAGCCTGTGAAGTGTGTGAGCCTATGAAGTGTGTAAGCCTACTAGGTGTAACCCAAGTTCCCTTATTCAGTTGTTGGAAAGATTGAAGATAGTCATCTTGCTGAGACATATGATATTTTTACAGATATGATTTATTTTGTTTGGGGTTTTTTTGCAGGCATTATTTTTTACTTGATTGTCCCCATTTCTTTCCTTGAGAGGCAGCCATTCTTTCATCATAGGCGAGGGGATGCAGGCTTAGCAGAGTATTTCTTATGCCTTCTGTTTCTGGACTAGTGCAGAAGGTGTCTCAGTGCCACCTCAGTGCCACACTGTATGAGATGGCCTGTACTATATCTGCATCCTGTTTTTGCTCTGAAGCTGTGGAGAGACTGGAAGAGAGATTGTAAAGGTATGAGATGCAGTCTGCTGCCTGGGGCAGCACAAGCTTGCTATTTGAGGCAGAGCAGGTAATCCAGAAGCAGGTTCACCCTCTTTGGAGACAGAGGAAGGTGAATAAAGAGGACTGATCTCAAAAGCCTGGTTTGTCCAAAAGCTGTGCTTTTATTGCTGTCTTGCCCACTTCTTACGCTTCCATTGACAGCAGGCTTTGTTGGGAAACTTACCTTCTAGTGACTCTTGTGACCTGGAGAAAATGATGTAGAGTTAAATATAGGCCTTTTTCTTAGCTTCTGTATCACACCTAGGCTGTTCTGCACTCTGGGCTGGTCTCGTCAAAGACTTTTATTTTTGAGAAAGTTGGGATAGCAAGCTCTGCAACGTGCCCAAGACTAAACCCAGGAGCCCAAGATGGTAAAAGAAGCAGTAAGGAGGATGTCAAAGGAAAGACTTGCATGGTTTGAGTTTTCACTGGAAAAGGGCAATGATGCAGTACGTCGGATGCAATGAATTTGCTCGTTAGTAAAATTCTGTGGCTGGTGAGAAGACAGTTGACTTTGGAGAAGCAATTGCTTCCCCCTGCTGGCTTTTGTACGACTGCAGCTAAACTTGCCTGAGTAAAAGGCTCTTTGCACTTTTTTACAGAAGGGTAACTTTTATGTGTTCTTGTTTGGATTGATCTGTTTGATTGGGATATAAAAATTCCGTAAAACTGAATGAATAGGTAAATGGGAGGTGTTTTTTTTTAAAACTCTGCTTTTCAAATGATTGCTTATACTGTCTGCATTGCCAGGTGGTCCCAGGGAAGCAGGTGAACAAGAATCGTGGGGAGAAGTTCAAGGAAGAATAATCTCAGGGTGGTCTGTCCTACTGGCAACAAATCAAGTGCTAGTTCCACTGGCTGTGTCTGAGTTACAACACAAAATTTTTAGCCAGGTGTGGTTAAACAACCCATTTTGAGACATTATTTTTGTTTCCCTTCATCTTTTCTACTGCTGTTGGTAGACAGGAAATGAAATCTTATCTAGTTCTGCAAGATTTTCTTTGTAACTGTCCATCCTGAGAGATGCCAAATGGAATTTGCTGTCTTGGAAGATTAGCCAAATGTTTTGCCATTATCCCCCCAGTGTGCAGCAAGGCAGAAAATAGCAGGGTTATTTTACTTGGATGGCGATGATTTGCCTTTATGGGTAATCTGCCCTGTGCCATTGAATCCTGTGCTTGGTAAAACTCATATTCTGCTGGTAGGTTTGTATGACTTGGTCCAGAATGAAGAAGAATACTTTCTTACCAGTGAAATGACCCTGAAACCACACAGAAATGTTAGGGGGAAAAAAAGAAGAGAGGTAGTCACAGAAGTTCAAGATTGATTTTAATTGACTATTAAACCCGAATTCGGTCAGAAGCATGGTAAGATATGGCTTCATTTACGGATTGCCTGTTGTGAGAAATGCTGTAACAGCTTCTTCAATGTGTTTAAGAATATGTTCTAGGGGTCTGTGCATATATGGTATGTGTTTCATCAAACCTTTAAAAAGCTTTTTCGGTAACCATTTTGCCTCTGTAGTAAGTCATGTATTACATCTTTGTTGTTTTTTTCTAAATATTTTAGGGGAAAGTTAGTGGTGTAGTCATTGAAATTAGTAAAAAAACCAAATAGTAAAAAGACAAACTGAGGAAAAAATGCATCGCTTGCTGCAAGATAATTAAGCCATGGAAGAGAGGGGGAAGTGACTATAATCTAGAGGACTTGCAGAAAACCAGAGGCATGTCCTTGAATGTTTGCCCATTTGCCAACACGTCATTGACTGTAGTCAACATATAATGTACAAGGTGATCTTGACCTTATGAAAGGTTGGGTAAAATTTAGTAGTTTGTTGCACCATAGATAGGCAATGGGAAGTTTCATGGTCTGAATCAAAGTATCTTTTGAAGATGGTTAGGGTTCTGTAGATTTTAGGAGCTGTACGGAATTTGTGTAAAAGCGTACCCATAATGACAGACTGAAGAGCATTGCGGCTTTTCGAGACCATGCAATGAAACATGATACCCAGATGAGATTTCAGAAGAGGAATCCTTCAAAACTGACATATGTATGTTTTTATGCAAGCAACCAATCAGCTAGAGTTTTAAATTGTATTATAGGTACTTAAATAAATTCATTTTCAAACAGCACAGGTAATTTAAGTTGTACCAGCTGTTGAATTGTGGAAGTTGTCAGGATTATCCATTTTTGTACACAGAGCAGGAAAGGGTAATAGTACTGTGCATTTCAGTAGATGACAGCAGGCATACAGTAAATATAGATCTCGCTAACGGCTTTTTTCTGCTAGTGGTTTGCATTATGTTATTGTTCGTACGCTTGTATGCTGCATGCTACTAGGTTATAAGCTACTTTATATGCTACAACAGTGTGCAATAGAGAATTATTTTATCGCTTAGTGGCTTCCTCTGGCAAGAAAATAACAGAATCATAGAATCATTTAGGTTGGAAAAGACCTTTAAGATCCTCGAGCCATGCCCACTGAACCATGTCCTGAAGTGCCCTGCCTACATGCTTTCTGAATACCTCCAGGGATGGTGACTCCATCACTTCCCTGGGCAGCCTGTTCCAATGTCTGACAACCCTTTCAATAAAGAAATTTTTCCTAATACCCAGTCTAAACCTGGCACAGCTTGAGGCCATTTCCTCTCGTCCTATCACTAGTTACTTGACAGAAGAGACCAGCATCCACCTCACTACAACCTCCTTTCAGGTAGTTGTAGAGAGCGACAAGGTCTCCCCGCAGCCTCCTTTTCTCCGGGCTAAACAATCCCAGTTCCCTCAGCTGCTCCTCATCAGACTTGTGCTCCAGGCCCCTCACCAGCTTTGTTGCCCTTCTCTGGACACACTCCAGTACCTCAATGTCTTTCCTGTAGTGATGGGCCCAAAACCGAACACAGTACTGAAGGTGCGTCCTCACCAGTGCCGAGTCCAGGGGGTTGATCACTTCCCTGCTCCTGCTGGCCACACTGTTTCTGATACAGGCCAGGATGCCGTTGGCCTTATTGGCTGGCTGGGCACACTGCTGGCTCGTACTCAGCCGGCTGTCAACCAGCACCCCCAGGTCCTTTTCTGCCAGGCAGCTTTCCGGTCACTCTTCCCCAAGCCTGTAGTGTTGCATGGGGTTGTTGTGACCCAAGTGCAGGACCTGACACATGGCCTTGTTGAACCTCATACAATTGGCCTTGGCCCAATGATCCAGCCTGTCCAGATTCCTCTGCAGAGCCTTCCTTCCCTCAAGCAGATCAAGCCTCCCTCCCAACTTGGTGTCATCTGCAAACTTATTGAGGGTGCACCCAATCCCCTTGTCCAGATCATTGATAAAGATATTAAACAGAACTGGCCTCAAAACTGAGCCCTGGGGAACACCACTTGTGACCTTCCGCCAACTGGATTTAACTCCATTCACCACAAGCCTCAGGGCTTATCCATCCAGCCAGTTTTTTACCCAGCAAAGAGTACACTTGTCTAAGCCATGTGCTGTGAGCTTCTTGAGGAGTATGCTGTGAGAGACAGTGTCAAAGGCCTTACTGAAGTCCAGGTAGACAACATCCACAGCTTTCCCCTCATCCGCTAGGCGGGTCACCTAGTCACAGAAGGAGATGAGGTTGGTCAAGCAGGACCTGCCTTTCATGAACCCATGCTGGCTGGACCTGATCATCTGGTTGTCCTGCACCTGCTGTGTGAGCACACTCAAGATGAGCTGCTCCGTAATCTTCCCCGGTACCGAGGTCAAGGTGACAGGCCTGTAGTTCCCTGGAAATAAGTGACTGATTATTCAGGTTACGTAGAGGTTTAGTCATAAAACTTATTAAAAAATGGTGGAAGTACTCCTTAAGCAATGGATACATCTGTGTGACCAGTGGAGACCAAGGAGGTAGAGGGAGAGGCATGTTCTGCCATTTGCTTTCTAGTTATAAAAACAAAAAAACCCATGCTAAAAGCTTTTTCTTGAATTTCAGTTACTAGTTATTTACTTGTTTTGGCACCCATGATGTATTACCTACAGCCTTTAAAATCCTAAGAAAGGACTCAGTAAAAAGCAGCTGAAAATACTGTGAAGTTTCATCATTTTCTGTTGTCTAAGTAAAGACAGGAACTAGTGGAACTGCACCTTATGCCATCAGGTTTGCTTTAATATTTGCCAGATCAGCTCATTTCCAGAAATTTTGGAAGGGAACCTGCCACTAGCATGCTTGTATGTGTCCTAGCTGTTCCCAGGTTTTGATACACAGTGTCACTGTATGGAATGTTCTAAGGCTCTTCCATTCAAACACAATTTATTTGGTTTGGGAATACTTGTCATGTGTGTAGCCAAAATAGATAGGGTTTATCAGCTTTCCAGCTATTACCCTTCATCTTAATAAGCTGGTCCGTGCATTTTCTGTATAGTAAGTATAAATTCAGGGCAGGAAGACGAGCGAATACTCCTCTTACGGAGTTACTGATACATGATACTAAATTGAACTTCTGATTTTCTGTATAACAAGATATATCTAAATGTAAAGTAAATATTTTTATTTCTTTTTATTTAATTTTAGTATAGCAATAACTGTCTTTTTCTAAAAACCTATTCTGGAAGGAAGGGGTAGGGCCTCTCTAGATGTCCCTGTTTCTCTCCATTATGTACAGAGAGCTTGGGTGAGTATCACACTGGAGCTTAATTCTGAGACAGCTAAAATTAGGTGAGAAAAATTCTGTTATTAAGGTTCATGGGGGAGAACATTTTGACACTTTAATGCATAGTTACTGTTACTGCACAAATGGAACTATGAAAGACACACTAAATTCTCATAAAGCAAAACCATTGCAACTCAGGCTTCTATTCAAAATCCCAGGACTCTGATACTGGAATAAATTGAGTATATTTTTCAATATTGCTATAAGAGAATCACTCAAGAGGAACTTGCTTTTGCAGGTTTATACAGAAATTCAAGCTCCATCTTCTCTGAAGTCCAGTCCATTGAATATTTTCTCTAATATTAATGCAGTTACCAAGAAGAGCACAAAAGACAGCCAGCCCCACTCTGGTAGCAGTCAGTTGGAAGAGGTAGCAGTGAGTCCGTATGAAGTGTTTGACATAACCTGGCCATAACCACAGTGTTTGCAGTCAAAACATAAGGCGATGATCCTCTTTTATCCTATTGTTGGTATACTTTTCCACAGTGTGGACATAATAAATGAGGAAAAAAGGCAGGAATAGTGACATCAGTGGCAGCAAGGAAGGTACTGGATTGACTGCTTTGCTTTCTTTGTTCCAGAATTCCAGTAGCGCTTCGAAGAACTCTTCTTTCACTTGTGACAAAGGCTCACGGCAAGTATTTCTTTAATATTTTGAGTACTAGTGTCACATAATGCTGTGGTGGGTTTAGGTTGTTATTTGTGGTTATGATTTCTGTGAGTTCAGTCTTCTGCAAGACGAGCCCTGCTACGCAAGCACCATTTTTACAGTCCCTGTCTGAGAAAACAACTGGACATATTTACTGAGCTTACTTTTAACTGAAGGACTGTAATCTTTTGATTATCCTATTAGGACGGACAAGGTAAGGTGCCTGGTTGTGCCCTCAGCCTGGAAAAGGCGGAGAAGTTAGAGTAAACAGTATCTGTAGACTAACCTGTGAGATTAATTGCATTACATTGGTGTCTGTTGCCGTTTGGGGACTGGTTTTGGATTCACTTCAGTGTTACTCAGAGCAGATTTCAAGATGGTATTCACCTGCAGTGTTTTACAGATCACTGGTAAATCTACCAATTTGTAAAGCATTTGCAGAATTCTACAGAAAAAGAGATTTGTGCAGACATAAGTACCTGTATGTTTTCTATTTAACTCCCAAATTTGTTGCACTAGTGTTTGTCAAAGTTGCTTGTATTCATTTTACTGCTTTTCTGCATTATTGGTTGCAGAGGTTTTTTTTCACTATAGTTTTGATGTGAAGAACTTTGATGTTTGCCCAACTCCATTTGTGTACTGAACTGATTAATTTGAGCTCTGTAGGCATTTAATAAGTCGTAATGAAAATATTGGAAACATCAGATGCTTGACTGTATGAATCCAAGTTTCAGTTTCTTCTCGTTAGTATGCTATGCTTGTTCTCGGCTGCTTTGCTCTGAACTGCCACATCTAATTTCTTCACAGAAGTGCAGACTTTGATCACATTATGGAGGAAGGCTATGAACTTGACCTCACTTACATCACAGAGCGGATCATCGCTGTATCCTTCCCTGCTAGCTGTTCTGAGGAAACTTACCTCCACAATCTACAAGATGTAACCCGAATGCTCAAATCCAAACATGGGGATAATTACTTGGTATGTGTAGATCAGTCTTTTGTGATACACCATCTTCTGTCCTGCAGAAAGACCACTTGTAGCTCCATGTATACCATTACAAACTAAAAGTCACTCGTCTAAAGCCTCTTTGGTCCACCTTTACAGCTTTGCAAGTAAGAACAAGATTTTCCGTAGTGTTTTAAGCTGTTAGGCAAGGACAGATACTAAAAACACTTTTCTACTGGTGTCACTGCAAGCTCTGTTGTGCTGCAGAATAATTGCACTGACCATCTTCATTGTCCAAAGTATGCTTTTAAAAGATACTCGCACTACAATGGTGGAGTGTGTTCTTTTTTTCTAGCAGCCAGCTACATCTGGGTCCTCAGCTGGGTATCTGATGGTCTCTCACCATCAAGTCTTGCCTGTCTCTACTATATATTGTGAAACAACATGTAAAAGTAGGGTTGCTGTTTGTGTATTCTGTCCAGCTCTTTCTCATTAACTTGATTTGGATGCTTTTTTTTTTCCTGCTGTTTAGTTTTCTATAGGAAATTCAGTTGTAAGCAAATCTATAATAAGCTCTGCATGCAGAAGTTTTTTCTTTTTTAAATGATGACCCATACTGTTAATCTCCTGTGCTGTTTTCTGGCTAGTGCATATAAACCCTATGGCATGTATTGTCTCAGCTTGTTCTATGAAGGCGAATTTAAAACAAGGCCAGAATTTTATTTACTTTTTTCTTCTACTGTCTTTTTAGTTAGCATGTGTAAACTATTAGAATCAAATTCACGGCTTCAGGAGCATGAACTTGACTCACGGTGGAAATGAGTTTCTGGAGAGATTCCACCTCATTATTTGAATAAATTATCTTTTGCTCACAAACCGAGGTGTCATAGATGCATTATGAACCAGCTGTTGTCCTCAAGATGCCCTTGTAATACTTGTAATGTGTTCTGTCCTCAGCATGACACCTTCTTGCCCCTGGCTTCCCTTCCATCAGGTGCTGGTAGCTTGTAAGCCACAAGATAGCAATAGTTTGAAGGTGTCCTGTATGTAAAGCTTTACTGGTTCACATTCACCTGTTCTCAGTGGCCTTTCCCATGTGACAGCAGTGTTTTGGTATTTGTGAAATAAGCTTGTAGTCTCAGTCCAGTTAAAACTCACTAAATAGCTGTTTGTATTACAAAAATCTGATATATGGTAAGTCTTGTTTAGGGTGCCTTCTCTTGAAGTGGGATTGCAGTCAGTTTCTCTTGCAAAGTTTGGATTTGTGGGTTTTTTTGGTTTTGTTTTGGTTTTGTTCTATTTATTTATTTATGTTCTAATGAGTACTTTGGAAATCAGCTGGCTTGGTCAAAAGAAAGTTTGATGCTGTTTGCTCCAAGTATGTTTCTGCAAATTTGCAAGGTAAGCTGGCAAACCACAGCCAGGTTATAGATCCACAGAGACCATTTTTAAACTATCTTTTGTTTCTCATGTTTCAAAGACCCCTTCAGTCTGCTCAATAGGCACATGTATAGCGGAAAAACAAAACAAAACAAAAAACCCAAACCCTCCAAAAAAGGTATGCAACTGAGCAGTTCTGCTGAAGTTGATGAGAACAGTTTTACTCTTTCATTGGGTCAAGGTCGCAGCTAGGAGAACATATACTACAAATCAGCATTTATCATTTCTTACCTAGCTGTTCTCCCTCCAGATTTTTATATATGTTAAACTGTTGCCACTACATTTGATAGTGTTTATTCTGTTTGTATGTGTATGGCCTTGGTCAGCAAGAGGGAAATCACATCTTGAAAAATTCAAGATGATCTTATTCCAAAAGAATCCAGTGATGTGCTGAAATTCCTGTAGAGTTGTAAAATCCTGTTCTTTAAATGCTGATAGCCTTTAAAAATTGGCTGTTATAACAACCAAGCTTTTATGTGAAAAATAGCAAGACTTTCTCAATCATAAAATAGTCATAGAGTCATTTAGGTTGGAAAAGACCTTTAAGACCATTGAGTCCAACTGTTAACCTAACATTGCCAAGCCCACCACTAAACCATGTCCCTAAACACCACATCTACATGTCTTTCAAATATCTCCAGGTATGGTGATTCCACCACTTGCCCAGGAAGCCTGTTCTAATGCTTGACAACCCTTTCGGTGAAGAAATTTTTACTAATATCCAATCTAAACCTCCCCTGGTGCAACTTGAGGCCGTTCCCTCTCATCCTTAAGTTATTATTTTTTTATATTAATTATGAATTAAGAATCTCTGGATTAGACAGAGAAGAGAAAGAAATGAAAGAGGTAAAATAAAATATTCCATAATACTTTTGTTAAAGAATAGTTTTTAAAGTGGCCAAGAAACAGTAGTGCATTGACATGTTTGCTTTCATGCAGCTTATTTTCACTGACAGGTTCTTTCTGCAACAAATGTTTATTTGAAAACCTAAACCTTTCATAGTAAGGAGCTGTAAAGGATAGAATGAAGCATCCTTTTATTCCCTAAAAAAATTCTTTTGCTTACAAAGGAATGCATATGTTATTGCAAGATTCAAAGGCTTGATTCCAACTGAATGCTGTTTTACACCAATACTTTCAAAATACACACAATGCAAACTTCTGTCAGAAAGCAAAGAACAGTTTAAAGGATACAAGTTCATCATTATGTTACCATTTTGATCAACTCCATCAGTAATGTATTTTTCATGCTATTTTGACTAAAACATTTGCCATGCACTGCACTTGTAGGAGAGGAGTAATGCTCAATTGTTCAGATATTTTGAGCTTTTAACCAAAAAAAAAATGCATTATAAGCTCCTCCGTATACTTGTCTGTATACTTATGCTCATTTCTCAAAACTGAATGTTTTGGTGTTCAAAACAGATAAATACATATGTTTTTTGCAGTGCCTATAACAGGTTTTATTGCAGTGATTACTTATGGTTGTCAGAGCAGTTCTCTTGATGTTGATTTACATCAGTGATAAATGAGCAAGCTACTTTATTTCTGTCAGCTGCTGTACTAGTGTGCTGCAGTTACATTTTTGTATCCACAGTGACTAAAAGGTAATCAAGTTTTTTTCAGGAGTAAACTATTCTAAATTAGCTCACTAGTTAGAGAGGTATCTACAGAGGGGCGTACAGAGCAGCTGATGAACAGTAACTCATTTATGTCAAAGGCGTTAGGAATCTGACAGTAAATACAATTGCCTAAATTCCTGGTCAGTTCTCTTAAAAAAAGTGAAACAAACCCCAAACCCACTGCTACAATTTATAAAAATATTTCAGCGGTTACACTGCAGTCTTAGCATATGCATATTTGTTACTAGGTTAGACTAATGTAACTACTGTGCATTTTCTTGGTCTTGCATATGTAAATGATATGGTAATGCTTGTGTGTTGTTGTTGCTTTACTAGTTGGAACTATTTGTTAGTTTTAACTTATGTCATGTTGTGGCCACCTTCTCTTTTCCCTGCTCTTTACTCAGCACAAGGCTACTGCTGTTTTCAGTTTGGTTCCACCTGGTAGAAGAGTTTTGCCTGCCTGCTCTCCCAGTCTCGCCTGCTCAATGGAACAGGCTGTAGACTGGTGAATTGTTCCTCATTGTCGTGGTTTCAGGTCAGCTCAGCTGGTAACAAAGCACCACGAAGCCACTCGCTCACCCCCCACCCCTGCGCCTGGCCACGTTGGGATGAGGAGAAAATCCAAAGGCAGGCTCGTGGGTCGAGACAAGGACTGGGAGGGATCACTCCCCACTTATGGTCACGGGCAAAAGACAGGCTCAACTTGGGGAAGAAACAAAATCAATTTAATTTACTACAAATCAAAACAAAAACAAAACACAAGGGTATTAGGAAGGGAAACTATACATCAGAACAACCTCCCCCCACCCCTCCCGCCTTCCCGGCTCAGCTCCATTCCCGGTGCTTTCTACCTCCTCCCCCCGGCGGCACAGGGGAACAGGGGATGGGGGTTGAGTCAGCTCGCCACACCGTCTCTGCCGCTCCTTTCCTCAGGGGGAAGATTCCTCATTCGTCCCCTGCTCCACCGTGGGGTCCCTCCCACGGGAGACAGTCCTTCACGAACTTCTCCAACGTGGTTCCTTTCTGCGGGCTGCAGTTCCTCACAAACTTCCCTGGCGCGGGTCCTTTCCGCGGGCTTCAGTTCTTCCCGAACTTCCCTGGCGCGGGTCCTTTCCGCGGGCTGCTCTCCAGTCTCACACTGCTTCAGCGCGGTTTTTACCATGGAGGCACGGCCATCTTCGGGAGCCTCCGCTCCACCGTTCACCCCCATGGGCTGCAGGGGGACAGCCTGCCTTCTCACCACGGGCTGCAGAGCCATCAGCCTCCTCAGGCGCCCCCTCCTCCCCCTCCTTCTTCACTGACTCCAGTATCGGCAGAGATGTTCCTCTCAGGTTTTCCAACCCCCACACTACCGGTTCCCCTTCTTCAATCTGTTCTCCCAGAGGCGCTACCACCGTCACTCCCCACCTAGAGGTGGGTCCGACATTTTGGCGCGTCCGACATTTTGGGGCAGCGAATTTACCAGCAGCTTCTTAAAGGGGCTGCCTCTGCAGCCCCCCTCCCCTGCCACCAAGGGAAAACCGCGCCACACAAACCCATAACACATGTGCTTCTCTTCAAAGACTTCTGTGACCTCTTGATTTGTTGTTGTATGTGAAATGTTGGTTCCTGTACCTTCTGGTCTCTATTCTGCACTGATAGGACTCCTGGAGTATCTCAGTTTGATCTCTACTCTATAGCTTGACAGGGACTTGGGTACAACAGTGCCTTCAGTTTGGCATCTGATCCAGCAGTGACAAGTACCCATCATGAACAGGGCCATATCCTGACACACAGGAATTATAAACTGATCTTACATATAAATACGACAAGAAAGATGAATAAAAAAAATTCTTGCCAAATAGCACTTTTTTTTTTCTGTGGAAAATTTTAGATAATTGATCCCTTAAGACAACTTTAACACTAATCTTAAGAATTCTGTACTGAGAAATACAACTCTCCACTAAATTGTTTTGCAAATATTAAGACTGCTAGAAAATGACAGACATTTTTGTGAGTCATTTGTATAAGACACTTCTGATTTCATTCATATTAAATTACAGTTAGTATTTCTGGAAGGATAATAACTGTAGTCTTAATTGCAAATGTTGATACATCTTCCTGATCCAAAATAATGTGGACAGTGCACATATGAGTTTTTGTTGCCATTTAGCTCTTCAGCAGTAATCTGTTTAAAATGCAAACCATATGTTGAACTAAAGACTGTCTTCCTCATCATATGAAGATGTTCTGTGCTTTCTTTTGGGGTTTGAGGTCAATAAAAGTGATGTATACCCTTTATGGTCAATATCATGTGTGATTCCAGAACCTTACACAGCTTAAAGTAGAAGCTGTTTTCTGGGGTGCCTTGTGAATTTTGGGGTTTCTTTGTCATCTCGATGAATTTCTTGTTCAAAAAGCGTACTTTTTCCTAAAGATAGTATAGTGTCTTCCTGCTTCCACTGTGTCCATGATGGGGTTGCACATTCAATTTATTGAAGTAACACATCAGTGAGCAGCGGGTACCAGCTCTGGAAGTGAAGCGATGTAGTTTCTTCAGGCTGTTCAGTTCTTGGCTTCTTTGCTCATACTGCTGCTGAGAGTGCTGGTTACACTGAATGGGATGATACACTTTGGAAAAGGGTTCTTAAATTTTCCTTGGGTTGTAATAAACTGTATAATGGACTTACCTCTCATATTTACTATTTTTTGTATTTATGGTCTGTTTATCCCGTTCTGGCAGTGTAATGAGACTTTTTAAATTATTATGAATATCATCTATACTTACCTCATTGTGATGTGAAATGGCCACACTGAAAGAGAATCTGCCTCTGTAGCATTGTTTCAGTTGTTGAGGATTGATATTTCAGCTTTTTGTTATTGATTGATACTGATTTAAAGTACTTCCTAATGAAGGAGTCAGATACACTTGCACACACAGCTTTATTTTTATTTATGTTCATTTAGCAGTCGATCTCTTTAACTGTTCCTTATTAAACACCAAGTGTATGATAACTTACTGTCTAATTAGCTAACAGAAGAGTTGGAAGATCTCACAGTCTAAGCTATAGTTAAATAGCTATGCCACATCTTCCCTGTGAAATTTTGACAGATGAGTATTTTCTTGCCAGGCACTCAAATTCAAATATTTAAGACTGTACCACCCTCCGAGGCTTTTCTTTGTTACTTCTCATGTTGTGCAGTTATTTTGCATGGTGCCGAGGTCTCTCAGTATACCTCTGACTAAAATAAAGCCATGTGAAATAAATAAAATGTAGAAGAATTTTAATTGTCCTTTTTCAAAATGTGCATTTAGTTTCATCTTTAGTTTCATCATATGATAACTGAACACCTAAAAAACATTTGCTAGTGCTGCCTGACTTCAAATGTTAGTTTAGTAAAACAGTAGCAAACCTGAAGGCTTACCACTGTAGTTTCTTGTAATTACAAGGTGTTTCAAATACACCTATTTACTACATAAATTATGAAGTCTTGATGGTTGATACTTTTTTCTTTCTTTCTGAACAGGTGTTAAACCTCTCTGAAAAGAGATATGACCTTGCCAAGCTTAACCCAAAGGTATTGGTTGTCTTCCATAACATACCTCTCTTTCTAGTGTTAAATAGAACTTAAATGGCCTGATAAGCCCTGAAGCTATGCAAGTGTTGAGACACAGAGTAAGAGAAGAACTTTTTGAAGACAATAAAAAACCCCACATACATCCCTTTTTATTTTTTCCCCAAGTTCTGTTTTGTCTGTTAGGTCTGTGCTTTATGTAGCTGTTCCTGTTGTTTTCTTAGACTTTGCACGCAGGACCTGAAGCCCCTTGTGACTACTGAAAAATTCCTATTGAGTGACATAAATTTGACTCCAAGTATACTTTTCTTTGTGCTGTCACAGGATACTAGGGGTTATATACTCTAACGTACAGCCTGATAGCTCAAGCTGGTGAACTTGGTTTAGATACAGACTTCCCTTTTGTACTGTCTTCTCATAGTTGCTTCTCTGCACAATAGAGACGTAAGGAAGGGAGCTATTCATGTCTGTCTTTTGCTCCTCCTCACCAAGTGTTGTATTTGTTTGTTGTAAAAAATGATATGCAGGTACCCTTCAGCAGCTATTGTAAGGCCAGTATAGCACAGATGTGTATTTATAGCAGTAGATTTACAGGGATGTGTGCTACTTGACGAAAATACTAGAAGAACTCTTAATTTTGACCTCTTGAATGCTTTATTGATCATTAAGGATTTCAGTTTTTCATGGTTACTGGTTTTGTTAGGATTTAGTGACTAAAGTTGAATAGAAGATATGAACAAAGTTTTGAGATGTCACATCTGTTGCACATGAAGGAAATAAATTGCAAATTAAATAAAAACAATCATAAAATACGGGACCAGGCCAGTTAGCATTCTTTGTTCTAATTTTGACCTCCTAAATATTTTGCCATTATAAAATACCTGAATTTCTAATTGAAAAATCTTTAAGAAATCAAGATTGTCAAAATTGTTTTCATTTGTGAGTGGTTGGTGGGTTTTGGGGGGAGTTTGGTTTTTGTTTGTTTGTTGTTTGTTTTTGTAAAAGTACTAGTATCTTAAAAAAAACAAACAAATGCCCTTCTTCTACATAAGAGACCTATAAGCATATTTTAGTTACATCATGGCATTTGAATGACATGATTATCTGGGGTTGGAAAAAATGTGGAGACTCTGCACCATCACAATTATTTGAAGCCAGATTTTAATATGCAGTATTAGGATCAAAGTGTCTTTTATGAATGTTACTTGTTTAATTGCAGATTATGGATGTGGGGTGGCCTGATCTCCATGCTCCACCTCTCGATAAGGTGTGCACCATCTGCAAGGCTATGGAGTCATGGCTGAACAACGATCCTCAACATGTGGTGGTGATCCATTGCAGAGTAAGTGAGCTTTGTGCATACACATTGCCTATCAGTCTGTATTCATTTTAAAAGACCTCATCGTTTATTCTTACTCATTTTAAAAAATAAAAAAAGTTTGGTCTGTTTTCGATTTTGGAAACACTGTGCAAATTTTCAGTTGATTTAAGTAGACTTAAATCCACTGACCTTGCATTCTTGTTACATACTGCTTTTTATGATAACTAAGGTTCCAGCCTCTGCCCTGGGTATAGCACGCAGTGATGTTAGTTTGCTTGCTTCAAAGGTCAGTGCTAATTCTGTGAGTGTATTTAGAAGCTTGAGGTTTTCCAGCTCAGTAGCAAACTCTTTAGAAGCTCTTCATGTTTCGTGACATTCATGGATTTTGTTGCGGAATAAGGATAGGCAGCTGTTGTGGTTTCAGCCCAGCCGGTGACAAAGCACCATGCAGCTGCTCGCTCACTCCCCACCCCCGCCCCTGGCCATGGTGGGATGAGGAGAAAATCCAAAGGGCAGGCTCGTGGGTCGAGACAAGGACTGGGAGGGATCACTCTCCACTTATGGTCACGGGCAAAAGACAGGCTCAACCTGGGGAAGAAACAAAATCAATTTCATTTACTACCAATCAAATTAAACCAAGGATATTAGGAAGCAAACCCAAACCTCAGAACACCTTCCCCCCACCCCTCCCTCCTTCCCGGCTCAACTCCACTACTGCTTCTCTCTCCCTCCTCCCCCCAGCAGCACAGGGGAACAGGGGATGGGGGTTGAGTCAGCTCGCCACACATTGCCTCTGCCTCTCCTTCCTCCTCAGGGGGAGGACTCCTCACTCATCCCCTGCTCCACTGTGGGGTCCCTCCCACAGGAGACAGTCCTTCACCAACTTCTCCAACGTGGTTCCTTTCCGTGGGCTGCAGTTCCTCACAAACTTCCCTGGCGCGGGTCCTTTCCGCAGGCTGCTATCCAGTCACACACTGCTCCAGCGCGGGCTTCCCCATGGAGTCACAGCCATCTTGGGCGGCGTCCGCTCCACCATGGACCCCCATGGGCTGCAGGGGGGCAGCCTGCTGTCTCACCATGGGCTGCAGAGCCATCAGCCTCCTCAGGCGCCCCTCCTCCCCCTTCTTCTTCACTGATCTCGGTATCCGCATAGGTGTTCCTCTCAGATTCCAATTCCCCACCCACTGCCGGTTCCCCTTCTTAAATATGTTCTCCCAGAGGTGCTACCACTGTCACTGATGGGCTCGGCCTGGGCCAGAGGCGGGTCTGACTCTTTGGGAGCCAGGGGAGCTTGCAGCAGCTTCTCACAGGAGCCACCCCTGCAGCCCCCTCCCCATCTACCAAAAATACCCCGCGTCACACAAACCCATAACAGCGGCATATCACAGATCATCCCTTTGGACTGTCATATGGTTGTAGGAAATGGGGGCATTAAGTACCTCCTAGGTATTTCTGACAGGTTCTAACTGCCAGCATCATTGCAGTGCCTTACAGCAAAGCTACCATTGTGCAGTGTTACCTCTTCTCCTTGTTTGCTCACGATGAAGAGAAATAAAGAAAAGCCTGAATTAAGTACCGATAAAATGAATTCAGAAATGAGTTAGTAGCTGTGCTGGTGACACTCGAGGGAAATCTTTGTCACTGGCAGATGTTACTCTAAACAGAGTGAGGGTGATAAAGGGACCAAAACTTCTCTTCAAGTCAGGTTGTATAGTCCCCAGTCCTGCATTGCTTGCAGGGATGATGCCATGATTTTATGAAACACTATTGAATTCTTACTAGTTGCAGGACTGCAGCCAGGAGAATGGCCCATATATGGGAGAAAAGAAAAGGGGGCAAAGTATTCCTAGATATTTTCTATACAAATTGGTAATGCATATTGTTGATTAAAGCCTTTCAGTAATGACTTTAAAGTTTCCAGCCACGAAGATAAATACAGCAGCTTGTATCAGCTGAGAGGCTGAAATTGTTTTGAAATCTGAGAATTACCGGTTGGTAAATTGTACTGAATTTATGTCATGTAATTTATTTAATAAGATTTTGGAACATTTTTAAAATTATCCATAGAAAAATAAGTAGTAGCTGTTATAAATCTCAGGTGCTGGGGAGGTAACAATTCCCAAACCTGTTGGAAACTCATATGTTTTCCAAAATAGGTATTTTATAGCATTTCATGCCAGAGATTGCAACATTGTCTAGACTTGTCTTGAATGATCTCTGGAAAAAGTAATATAAAATTAGGATAGGTGATANATTTCCTCTTGGTAAGACTTGACAGGCACGCGTGCAGAAATCCTACTTTGTGTTTTTTATGTCACTTGTCAGCCAGCTGGCGTAGGTAGACAAGCTGCTACCCATCATTACCACAATTCCAACAACACAGGAGATGCTTGAGCAAAAGGGCTCTATGAATCTCCTGCCTTAAAGTTTTTTTTCCATATGGGTCTTAAAATAATGCCCAATAATGTAATAAATAAGTTATCATTCCCTTTTTCCTAATACAGGGAGGAAAAGGAAGGATAGGCGTAGTCATATCATCATATATGCACTTCACCAATGTTTCTGCAAGGTAAGTTGTTAATAATGCATATTGTGCGTTTTTTACAATTAAGGAAACATCAGAAAAAGATGCCTTTAAATTGTAGTACTGTTTGTCAGCTTACTGTTTGTCAGTTAAGGTTTGTCAGGTTTTCTTCTCAAAGAGTCTTGGAACATGTCTTAGAACAGCCTGCTTTCATGACACAGTTTTCTTGTGGTCCTGCTTTCAGCAGGAGGTTGGACTAGGTGACACCCTAGGGTCCCTTCTAATCCAAGATGTTCAGTGATTCTGCAGAAAAATTCTCTAAAGGGTCTTTTGAGATGAACGAAGAAGTGTGCAAGAAACCATTTTTATATAATGATACCATCTTTATTCTATTAAACCCATCTATTTCCCACATCCATCAAGTTGCCTCTCTTGAATCAATAAACTATTTCTAAAGTACTTAAGGAAAACAGTTACTAGAATCTGGAATCAGTATTTGAATAGGGAATTCCTAGACATTGATCAAAGTTCAGAATGCAGTTTAAGAAATAATCTAGACTTTATCTTGCAATCAGTTCAAACAGTAGGTGTCTGAGTACTTGGTTTTAATTGTTTCTTTTAGAGTACTCAAATTATGAAATGAAAATTTATGTCAACAAAGATAAAAATGGATAAATGGTCTTAAAAGGATGAAATGTGTTTTGTGTTGGGTTTTTTTGTTTGGTTTCTAATCAAATTGCTTTCCCTTGGTCTCTTTTATATGTACATACATAAATGTATTAAAATAAAAATGCACTGTTAAGGCCATGGTTAAATCAAATTTGGTTCTGAATTCATACCAGTCTGTCAGTAATAGATTTGATCCAATACTGTAGTGGATGAAGTCCTGAATCACTGTAGGCTGATGGCAAATTACTGATGGATTTCAATAAAACCAGCATCTCAGAAAATAATCTGTGTTCACTCTGGTAAGCCTGATCGACAGGTAATTGTAGACTAAGAAATTAAGTGCGTTATACACACCAATATGTGCTGAAAAAATAAATACATGTATCTTTGAGTAGTAATTGGGACAGTGATTGCCATAATTCTGTAATATTTTGTTGATAAGTATTGTGAACGACAAAATCTGTCAAGTGAGGCTAGTACAGTACTGTGTTGCAATCTCAGTGTTCCGATTATAGTGTCATCCTTAAAGGTGGCACCTGGCTATAAATACATTTTAGTAACGCCATAACAGAACACCACCTGGATGTGACTGTAAAGCCCAGTGATAAAAGGTGTTGTCTTTTACCCCAAACACATTCAGGATTCCTCCAGTCAGGTTGCAGGGGAGGAGTGAGTTTGGAAGCCCTCCTTTAAATTTCTGGATATCTGTCAGCTCCTATTAAAAGCTTAACTTTTCTGTATAAGAATGAGGTTGTGGAAGTTTCCGACCTAGGATTTGTATATGCCTAGCATTATCAAGACTCTTCAAAACGCTACAGGGCAACCTCACAGAAGCAGAAATTACTGCGGGTGCTACTTCTGAGGGTGCCAGCTGCTGTGTCAGAAATGGCACTCGGAAGACTTTGGGGATGTTCTCACTAAATAATGTTCCTAATGCTCTGCATGCACATGCCAAATAATCTAGGGTTAGTTAAAAAGCCTTACAATGCAAACCCCTTTTGGTTATATGTCATATCTGATTTTCTCATTTAGGAAAGAATAATGTGCCGTCATATTTAATGAGGGCAAATAGAGCTCTTTGTAATAGTTGGTAAACTCTGTTTTAACAGGTAAAGTACTAGCAGTCTCTGGCCAGTTGCGAGTTGCCTAAATTCTGGGTGGTAGTGTGGGTGAAGATGTATGAAGATGTATGATGGGTTGGGTAAAGAAGAGAGTTTTTAGGTCAAGGGTATTCTAAGCACAGACTATGTAATCTTTAACATCCATGAAGAAAAGGCATGGCTTCACAGCCCAATCCAGTACCCCGTCAAGACAATTGGTAACTTCTGATTAATTTTTGGAAAAGGTATAAATTCCATTTTTAGCCTGATATGCATATGTATATTTTGCACAGGTTTTTTCCTCGGAACTCATTTACATTGAACTAGATGTGGAATTTAAAGTTTGATATTCCAGAGTCTAATTATTTTGAAACTTCTGCTTTTTTTTATGTCCTGATGTTAATTAACACTGTGAACTGTATCTGTTGAGAGATGCGTTGGTTTTATCTGGTGTAGATGCAACAGAATCAGCATAGCATGTTACTTGGCATATGTGATAAATAGCATTCTTACTGATTTTTAGCACTTCTGTTTCTTTTTTCTATACACTCTTGCCTTCCTCTGCACAGATGCAGAAGACCCACATCAGAGCTGTTCTGGACAGAGAACGGACAAAAATGTATTTTCTGAATATGTTGCTCCTTAATTGTGCATTTGAAGAGTTTGTAGTTGTCTGATGCAAAACATTTCTTTTTCAAAGACTGACACTTTTATTTTAAACATTCTCTCCCTTGGTGGCTCAGGGCACAGGAAACAAAGACTGAATTAATTATTTGACTGCTTAAATGATCCTCTAGGCTGGCATCCTTTGCACCTCACGTACTGTACTACAGCCAGACCTAGGCAGTGGTTTTCATCTCCATAATGTTGCTGCTTCTTTTTTAAAAAGAGAATAAATTTGTGTTTCGCAGAGAGAACTCCCCAGTGACGCTCATTTTCAGTGACACTTTTTTTCCTTCCAGTTATTTTGGCGTATTTCAAGCAGTAGCATGCTGAATTTCCGAGATAACCCTGAACTGGAATAACATGGTATCTGTGTCTCTGTTTTGACAGTGCTGATCAGGCTCTAGACAGATTTGCTATGAAGAAATTCTTTGATGATAAAGTTTCAACTTTAATGCAGCCATCCCAAAGAAGGTATTTAATTTGTTTCTAATTCATACCAATAAGGAATATCATCGTTATCTTCTGCCCTATCCCTTACTCCCTCCCCTGCTACATGAAGGCTATTTCCACAAGATCCTCCAGTGATGCCTGAACTCTCAGCACTTTATCTCATCTTGATATTCCTTGATTGATGAGATCTCTCCTTCGGTTTCTGCACATAGCCCTAGATAGATAAGACCTTTTGTACCAGCTGTTATCTACATGTGTTCTTACTGCATTGTTTGTTAACAAAAAGAGATGTCGCAATCAATTTCTTGATTGCTCCAAGATAATAATAAACTCATTTTTCTGCGGCATAAAAGATGTGTATGGAATGTGTGTTGATAGTGTGCAAAAAAGATCTTACTACCACTTGTTTGGAGGATCTGCAGATTATGCATCTGCCCCATGTCCATGCTAGTAAATGTTTGTCAAACTATGCATTATTCATTCTGTCTTTCTGGATGTCTTACTTTTTCAGTCTGTCTGCATGAATGAGGTTGAGTTAGGACTCAAAGTAAGCAGTTTGGAAAGTGAATAGTTCTGGGGTTCGCTATTTACCTCATTTTCATGAGAGGTAATGAAGGATTCAGAACCAAAAGAGATTGATATCCGTCAGACAGGTAGTTGTGATATAGGTGAATTTTCTTTTAGAAACATTATAAATATCAACTGGTTTTGATTTAGTAATTACTGTTCATTTTTGGTCTTAATCAGCGTGTATACAGTAGGCTTTTTACAAGTTGTTTAAAGGATAAGGCTTTGCTAGCAATTATACTAGAAAAATAAGTAGTAACAACCAGCATAAGGCATTTGGTTCTGTTAATCTCTAAACAAGAAAAATTTGTTGTTACTTCTTGAACCCATTTGGTGACCTGCACCGCTCTTTTTCCACTTGACAAATAGTAACACAGCATTCCATTAGACTTGAAATAAACTTTTCATAACTAGATGTTTACTGGTCTCTTTTTTTTTTTTCCTTCGTTTTTATGCCTGCATATGTGTATTGCATTTTAATAATAAGAATTTGAGAGTAGTGCCTACCAGGTAGAGAAATGTGAACCATAAGAACAAGAGGAAATAGATGTTCTTAATCTTCCCATCAAGAAGCCTTATGCAGCAGGCATATTTCCATGAGAGCCAGGCACCCTCACAGCAGCCTCTGAGAGTTGTGCATCAGGGCAGTTTTTACAACCCTGTTGGCAGGAAGCTTTAGTAGCTACTAACTTAGGTGATCTGTATGTGAGCCCTAAAGCTAGAGATGAAAGAAGTGTGAATGGTGGTATCTAGCTTTCCTACCCTTTTCAAGGACACTTGCTTAACTCTTCTGGGGCAGGCAGAAGTCTCAGAGAGACTCAGTTCACCTCCTGACTGATGGAATTAGCATCTTTGCTCAGTAGTGCTGAACCTGAGCTGCCATTACCATCTTCCAGACGCAGGCACACACAGGTACTTTGGAGGGTCACTCCCTGTGAGAACAGAGAGAGGTTCTCTGAACCATCTGCCAGAACTGTTCTCCTCCTGAACCTCTCCTTTCCTACCTTGCCTGGCCTGGCAGTGGCTACTAATCCTATTGCAGGGAAAGGTAAACCAACTCTGTAATATTTGTGAGTAACTTTATAATCCTGTTTTGATCCCGTTTTGGTCAGTTAGTGGCCTGAATCACCTTTTTAATGTGCTTTTTCTCTGAAACCATTCTTGGATAATTAATTAGAGATGTCCTTGTTAAAATCCAGTTGATGTATAAACAGGTATAATCTAGGTGAATATCAAAATGATAGAATTTGACACCCATTATTTGTATTTCAAAACTTTTTCTCCACTAAGTTTTGTCCGGAAAAAAATAAATTGTGGCCATTGAGTGCATCAGTCCTGAAAATAATCACTTAGCTTTTCCCCGCTGCTGGTTGCATGCTCTAACAGTGGCAAGAAAAGCAACTGTGGACCAAATCTCCTGTTCTGAATCCATTCTGACAATACTTGAAAGGGATACTTATTCTCACGTAAGCAGTTGAAGGTTTGCCTGAATAAGAAGTGCAGATACAGACCATTCGTATTTAAAAATTTCTCATAAACCTTCAGGATAAACCTTTGAATGCACTTTTCAAAAGTAAGCCAACTGCCTATAAGCCTTGAGAAAACTGCACTGCCTTGAGAGTTGTTAAAAAATTCAGTCAAATTTTTTTAATAATTCAAACCAGGTAGTGGTAGAGAGGAAATGTTCAGACTGAGAGGTCACTGACAAAATATTTTTTGTCATGTGGGTATGACAATTTGTAAATTTGTGCTTTTGATATACCAGATATTTTCAGAGAGACTGGAGGAGGAAACCAAAAAGCAAAGTTCTTTTTTCTTAACAGTTCGAAATAAATGACCTTTGCTAGCTGTCTGTAAAATGAATCCTGTTTTAAACCACTACAACTCCCATTCTGGGGTAGTATAGGGGTCGTTGTTGGGCAGGATATCTTTAGTTGTGGTGCTACCGGCAGTGTTCAGAAAGGGACCGGTTAATGTGATCTGTGTGTAAAGGGGGAAAAAGAGGTGAAGCTCTTTTTTTCTGTACATTCCTGAGAGTGAAGTTAAATGAAGGTTGTGTCATGGGCATAGAAGAAAAAGGGACTCAAAGACAGTAGAAAAATGAACGGAGACCGATTTCCTGTGTTTATTCAAGGAGATAGGGAGATAGGAAGAATTTGTTTAACACACACTGCAGTGATGTTCAGTTGCGAGTACTTGCTCATGAGCTTGTGACCAAACTAGGTATTAAATAGCAGAAATACAACGATTTTCATGTTGCTATGGCGGTTTTCCCTCTGTTTGGTACTGAATGAGATCACCTCTTGTTATGAAGATGTTATTTGCCTATGTTGGCCTTAACAGTAAGATTTCTGACCAAGGGTGCTTCTCGCTCTTGTTTTAATGAAGTGCACTTCACTGTAGATGGAGTGCGACCCATATCGTGCTGCTGTGAAAACCAACTGAGACCTTCAGCTGGAATGAGAAATGTATACCAAAATGCTTGACTTTACTGTCTCTGCTAGTTTCTTTCTTATTTAGATCAGTGATGTAAATAACTAAAAGGAAGACATCAACAATAGCCACGGATTTAATAAAGTGGTAAATTAAAGTGTCTTTTCATGCTGTTTTGTGAAGATTATTCTTTTGGAGTCATGTGTAATGTCACGGTGTTATTCAGTATCCATGACCTAGGTAATGTGTGAAGAACGTATTTCCCTGATATGGTTGCATTACTGTTTTTATTTAATTCAGATAAATTTTTTATTTTTAGATACGTGCAATTCTTAAGTGGCCTTCTATCTGGGTCTGTGAAAATGAATGCAACCCCTCTTTTCCTGCACTATGTTATCCTTCATGGCATCCCAAGCTTCGATGCTGGGGGAGGTAAAGTACCTAACTTTTCCTATCCAAGTGTAGGCTCAAAGTCTTGTTTCATTTTGGAGCTTTCTAGGAAGCTTGCATGAATCTCAAAGTAGAGTTGATGCTCCTTGATAGCAGTCCAAATGTTCCCAATGAAAGAACCAGGAGAAGAGAATCCTAAGAGTAAAATTTACAGTAGGTGAAATAAAATTCTTGTCCTTTGTTAAATGAAGAGTTGATACTATTCATGTCTGCCTGGTTTCTGAACAGTTGTGATCTCACTCCCTGGAAAAGAGCTGAGAACCTGGTCAGGTTTCAGAGTAATTTCCTCCTTGCTTAGGAAATAAACATAATCATAAATATAATCTCTTTTCTATTTTGAGATTGGATTTTCTGTAGAAAAGTCATTTGGATATGGTGTGCTTCTAAGGTGGCCTGCTATAATAAGTGGCTTTAAAATTAAAAGGCTAAACCAAGACATTGTGCTAGAATATAGTAAAGGAGCATAACTGTACTTCTGTCATCTGAGAGTTAAATAGCACCTGTCTTTCGTAATGTCATCAGCATGAATTTGCAATGCTTCATTGTCATTGTTGTTTAATCTGGTTTTATGTCTAAAATAACTAGTTTGATAAAGACAAGGTATTGTTTGTTGTAGTAAGAAATTTAAGGGACTTACTAGTTTTGAAAGAAGACTGTGGATCAAATATTTTGTTTAATTTTGAAAATTATTTTTATTTTGTTTTGCGGTTTGGTGGTTTGCTTTCTTTTGTTTTGGCCATTCTCTTTTTTCCCTTAATGTTTTTGTTTTCCTGCAGAAAAAGTGGGAAGGAAGGCAGACAGACGTTTAATAAGGAGCAGTGTTCCCTCTTTCTTTCCTTACCAGAATCCTTTAATATCCCCTCCTCCCCAATTCAGAACTAGTCTGAAGATCACGAAAAAGTGACTTTTTCATAAAATATAATCAAATACTTTTTTTGGGGGAAATGAATCTGTCAAAGCCAATTTTGCTTTGAAGGATATTTTGACAGTCAACATTATGCCACTTATGTGCCACTTCACTCAGTCTGGATGTGCATGAAGCTTCCTAGTTGTAATATTCAGATAAAGGAAAATAATTACAAAACAGTCTTTTCTATTGACTTCTTTTCAGCTTGCCGGCCTTTTCTGAAGTTATACCAGGCTATGCAACCAGTTTATACATCTGGAATATAGTAAGTTGTAAGCATTTTCATTTGAGTTTGAATCCAGGTTTTAAGTCTCATAATTGCAGAATTACATAGTCTTTTTTTCTTCTTTTGTTTTTTGTTTCTTTCAACCATAAATTTTATTTTTCTTTTCTCTCCTGTTAAGTAGCATAGGGCCAGAAAATCAAAGCCGAATCTGCATTGCTATAGACCCTGCCCAGCTTTTGAAGGGAGATATTATGGTAA
>VYZV01044803.1:17167-37476 GCA_013401275.1 Pandion haliaetus | reverse complement strand
CCTCCTTACCCTGCGCCGGTGCTGGCGGAGCCGTAGCGGCGAGGTGCGCCAGCCCCATCCCGGCGCGGCCCCACACCAGCGCCAAGCCCTGCAGCCACAGCGCCCACAGCCGCAGCCCCGCCATCACCTCGCCGGCACTACGAACCGACTCCGCGCAGGCGCCAAGAGCCCCCAGCGAGGGGCGGGGCTCGGGCCGTGTGGCAGGCAGAGGCGGTGCTCCTCACAAGGGCCGCCTGCCCCGGAGCTGGCTTTATAGGCCGCCGTCTCGCGCCCCCGCCGGCGCCCGGAGCGGGTGTTTCACCTTCCGTGAGCTCCCGGTGCGTGTGGCCTGGCGCTGGCCGTGCCAGCGCCCCTCTGGCGCACCTGCGTGAGCGGCCGCGCTGTGGGTGCGAGTCGCTCGCGGTCATTTGTAGGCTCAGTTTTGTGATATACCAGGCTTTTTGTACCCTCCCTGGAGGTTTATTGTTCTTTTGATTTGACCCTCTATTTTTCCTGCCTTTGCTGTGTGGACTCTTCCCATCCCTGTGAGGGCAGGGAGGTGGCAAGGATCCCTTGCCCTGTCTCCTGCTTGCTGGTATCTTTTTTTTTTTCGGTGAGGATGGCCAGTGGGCTGCCAAAGCCAACAGAGCCAACAAAGGTATCCCCAAGTCAGGGCTGGCCAGAGAAGGGAATAAAGAGATGGAGACAAATGTGAAAATTTGCCATGACTTTCCCATTTTAAAAGACTAATGAGCTGCTGGTTTTCCACAGTGACCCACCTCTCGGGGCCTTACAGAAGTGTGTAGTGCCCTTTGAAGTGCCCAGGGGTATACAAAACACCCAAGCAGGGCTGCCAAGATATGACACAGGAGAGAAAGAAGCAGGCCCCAAACCCTCTGAAGTGGTTAAGGGTAAGGATAAGGACTCATAGGAAACTTTGGGCATCTCAATGGCCCTAGACAACTGTGCTTAGGCACCAAATCAAGTCCTTAACGGCCAATGAAGTAAGATACCTCACCATGCTTTGACAGCCAACCTTGCTTTAATTAAATGATCCTATAGCTGAACTTTGTTAGTTTCTCTGTGATACTGTTCAGAAATGGGAATTCTGATATTGGGCAATCAATAGCCAAAGTACTGGTGTAGGTTTTTTTAGTGCTGAATGACTCTGCTTCAAATAGGGAGCGAGCACTCCCTCCAAGTATGGCACTGTTTCAGTCAGCAGTGACTCCAGTTGCTTGTGACCTTCCTTCTCAAACATGGCAGCGTTCAGACCACTTTTATTAATCTTGCGTAATGATACCACTGTTATCATTGAAAGTATTGCAATTGGTTTGTGGGCATAGAGAGAGTAGTTCTTAGCTATTTGAGATTCTTTTGCAAATGCACTTGAGCCATAACGAGGAATAAGATGAATGTTCTCCACAGTGCTTGACCTTGCCATCCCATCTAACTTTAGACATCTGATTCACCTTGCTGCAGAAATTAATCTCCCTAAAAATCCCACACAGTAAGAGATGAGTAGCTCCAGGAAACAGTTCAAAGGGAATTAGGATAACTGCTAGTAACTCTGGTGACATAGGCCACTGCGTAAAAATAAAGGGAATAAACATGAGTCTTGTTGCTTGGTTCTAAGGCTGTTGTCGTACAAAGCTGACAGAGTGCTATACTGCACCAGGACAGCTTTGTGAGAGATTTGGCTGTTTAGAAGGGGCTGACTGGAAGGTGCCCTTACCTTAAATTCAGTTTCAACCTGTGCATTAAAAAGTTATTTACATTTCATTTTGCCTATCATCTTTGGATTTTTGCCAGCAGCACTAGAATCCCTTGCCTCTCAGTCTTCAGGGAGTGTTAGAAAAATAGAGCCAAAGTGTGGGTGTATGAGCCATATGGAAACAAAGATGTTTTTACCTGAGCTTAACGTAGGACAGTGCTGACTCATGACTTCAGCCTTCTGCAGCTGGCTGAATCGTAGAGTCATAGAATTATGTGGGTTGGAAGGGACCTTCAAAGGTCATCTAGTCCATGCCCCTGCAATGAGCAGGGACATCTGAAGACTCGGTTTTGCCACGTGTTCAAGTCTATAAATCTCTATGCTCTGAAACACTTCTTTTTTTCTTGTTTCCGTATTCTTGAGTCACTTGGAGCATGCTCTTGGAATAGTAGA
Source organism: Pandion haliaetus (assembly GCA_013401275.1). Taxonomy (NCBI): domain Eukaryota; kingdom Metazoa; phylum Chordata; class Aves; order Accipitriformes; family Pandionidae; genus Pandion; species Pandion haliaetus. The sequence goes on along the minus strand of VYZV01044803.1, from coordinate 35,330 downwards.
GACACACAGACGAGTGACAAAGACTACCAAAGATAAGGAACTGTTTACATAGATAGTAATAATTCAATAAACTATAGCTAAGGAGGCATACGACAGAGATGTATAAAGTCATGAGTGGCACAGAAAAAGTGAACACAGAATAACTGTCTTTTCTAATACAAGACCTAGAGGGCATTGAACACAATTATCAAGTAGAAGATTGAAAACAAAAGTACTTAGAAGAAAATAAAGAGGTTGAAGGATAGCTAAGTTGTGAAACTGTCTTTATGTATTAAGGACTCTAAAAGTTTAGATTAGTCCAAAAAGATTGGGGTTTTTTTTCCATGAATATGTCTGTTAACAGTTATTAAATACCAAGATACCACCTCTGGTTCAGAAAGTCCCTGACACACACTGCCAGAAGCTGCGTGCAATTGCCAAGGAAGATGCATTATATGATTGCTTTATTCTGACATTCTTCCTTAGGCATCTGTTGTTGGCTGCCATTTTAGGTGAGATACTGAGCTAGAAGTGCCCTTGAAATGACTTTATATAGGTGTTCTCATTAATTTTTCTGAAAAGCTTATATTATATTCCACATGATTTTGATTAAATGTACTGAATTATGTTTGAGGCAGAGGGGAATTCCTCCAGCTAATTTTTTTTTTTCTTAGTTTTGGATGGGTTTATGTATTCAGTGAAAAATGACTTCTCATAAACCAGCTCTAAATCCCAAGCCAGAGCTTGTGATTTTTCCTTGAGTTGCTTCTAGCNGAATTTGATGAGCCCTCTTCAAAAGTATGGTTACATCCATCTTCTCTGATCTAGCTTTGTTATTCCTTTGGGGGAAAAAAACATTAATATAATTTATGAACAGCTATGGTAATTTTCTCACATAGCTATACCTACACTAATGAATCACTTTTTTTTCTTGATTAGGTAGCCACTCCGTCAGCAGACATAAACTCCCAGGAAATGGAGCGTAGAGGACTTGAAAAGATGATCTACCAAGAAACTGGGTTTGGAACAAGCAGTATATATTAAGAATACAAACAAAAAGAAAATACCAGAACTTAAACAGATTTTTGCTTTTTTCTATCATAATTCCATATTCATTTCAAATGATAACAAGGATTTTTCTGCCAGCTCTGTAGATTCTGTCTGGGCTTTTGAACAGCATTTCTACTCATGCATTTTCAGCAGCAGCTCTGGCCCCTTTTCCTCATCTCTGCTCCAGCTCTTCCCTTGTGATAGAACAGCTGAATGAGCTATTCACTGCATAGCTGAACAAAGAACGGATTGGGCTGACAGAGTCTTGTCTTTTTTTTAGCTGGTTTATTTTTCATTATTACCAGTGCCAACAATCTCAAAGGTGACATACGAGTTACAAAGTCTGTGTGTATTCAGTTGATTCCCTTAATGACAGTATTACTTCATCACTGTGAATGAGTTTACCCAGCTTGCCTGATTACAATATGCATAAATAATTCAGCTGATAAGTCATATAAGTGATTAGAATGTCACTTTTTTTCTTTGCTGTGTTAGGCTTATGGACATAGGCCCTGATAAAAGGCATTTTACTCCAGCATTGTTCAAAAAGGTTGTTTTAGTTTGTGGCTGGATGAAGCATGAAAGTATCTTCAGATTGCAATTTGATGTGTACTTAGATTAGTGTTTCCACAAAAAGCAGTCTGTGCTTCTCTCGCCCTGAATGCTGGTTCTTGTATCCAACAAACACTGTGGTATATGAACAAAAACATTTCTGCAGTCCTACAGTGAACTGGTGCAGCTGAAAGTTTTTTTCAGCTACATCAGTGATACCCTATCTGGGTCACTGAGCGGGGGGCCAAATTCTTGTGCTGGCACAGCTAAGGAGGAATTGTGAGGACATGACTAATATCCCAGGGAAGAAAGAGGGCCTTTTTTTTTTCTCCCCTCAGTTGCAGGACCAGCTTAAATGCATGTTGGCTTCATATTAAGGCTTTGTTGAAGTCACGCAAGACGGTACATGTGAGGTCTAGTACTTTGTTAAAGTGGGGTACTAACTGTGATTAAATACCTACAGGGAGCAGATCTGCTGAATAAGAACGTGCACCTTCCTATCGTCATCCTTAAGAGTGTATTCAGATTTTAATGAAATGGCTCTTACAACTATAATCTTAAAATTAAATTAATAATACCATTTTATAGGGGAAAAGGTGCAGCCACAAGTTCAGGCTATTTCTCAAGGTCAAATAAAGAAAATTAAATCTTCCAGGTCAATAGCCACCTTCTATCTTATAATAACCACCCTTCCATAAATAATCTTCACTGAAACAGAACTCCTAGAGGTCCTAATAATTAGAAGTGGTAAGTATCATAAACAGATCAGCTCCAGTCCTGCAAATACACAGATAGCAGATATTTGCAGGGATTAGAACAATGCAGTATAGAGGGGAAGTGATATACTTTATTCAAGGTTTTGCAATTTTGCTATAAATACAATGGCCCAATTTTATCTTTCAGGCAAACCCTGAGATTAAACGAGAGATTAAATTGGCTCTTAAGTGGTCTTAATAAATTCAGACATGATCAGCTGAATACTACTGGGACAGTTAAAGTAAGTCAGTCTTCTCAATTGATGTGGGCCCTTGCTGTCATGGAAATAAGATTTGCACCCATGGTGATTTTAGGCTTGCAAAAAGGGAGCCTAGGAGAATATAAAGGACCAGTTCAGTATCTCTGCTAAAGGTGGTGGTAAGTAGCAGCTGATTTTCTTTGGTTTTCATTGTACAATACTTAGGTGACCACGCACTTAATATTTAGGGAGTAAACGTACTGTTCAAAGAATATCTACATAATTACTCAATTATCTTGTGGCTATACTGAGAGATAAAAATGTTAGTCTCATCAAAAAAAGGCATATAGTGAGAATTTTTGCCTTCTGACTTGCACAGCTCATGTTACATGTGAGTTTTTTTTTTTTTAAAAGGAATAGTTGAGAATAGCACTGCTATGTGCACTGTTCTGCAGAACGGTTAATAGTACTGAATTGCAGTCAAATTGAATTATAGTCTGTTGTTAGATTTATTGTGATACTACGGTGACTAAAATGACAAGCCAAGTGCTTCAAAAATTCTATTTCAGTAAGATCTGGCAATTCATAAACAGCTGTTAACATATAGTCCTCTCTAATATTTCAAACAAGGGAAAGCAGTGAATTTTCTAATATAACAGGTACTGAACTGATCAATTCTAGCAGGGTTAACTAATTTATTTTGAAAACCATTGAATTTATCTAGACAAAGACTAATTGTTAAATGCAGCATTTCTTGGATGGAAGGGCTGATTTGTTTTTTGGCTGAGCACTGGTGCACAAAAAATGATTGGGACCTTGGCATAGGGTATTGTTCAGATCTCCCAAACAGGCCAGTTGGTTGCAGTGTGGGTAGCGACAGGAGTCACTGGATCAGATGAGACTACCCTACCCACTTCTCTGCTCAGTTCTCGCATCCCAGCTGGCCCCTGATCCTGTGCAACTACTTCAGTACATGCATTATCCATTGCTATAAATTCTTTTAAAGTAAAACATCTTGCTGTTTTATGTACAAAAATACTATTTCTGCATCTACAGGACGAGTTTCTATGGACTGTTTACAAGCATCTTATCTGTGTGTAATCTGGTCAATTCTGCAGCAGAAACCACCAGGAGTCTCTGGAAGGGCTGGATTCTCCACCCAGGATGTTAAATGACACATTTAGGTGTAGAAATTTGTCTTGGCACAGCAGGAGCTGCCTGGGAGGAATCCTCAGGACTGTCTGAAATCTCTGCCTGAAGATCTCCCAGAAGAGTCAGTCAGATCCTTTTTTGTGGAAGTGGTGAGGAGCTGGGTCTGTCACCTTGTCTTTGCTCAGTTGAGTGTCTTTTCTGTGCAGGGACTAGCTGAGGAGTTCCTGGACCACTCAGGGAGTTAATGAGTTTAGCACACTGACTGTGCGTGCACACAGGGACATCCCTAAGACCCAGCTACACCACAATTATAACTAAAGGACGACTTGACTTTCATCCAGCTCTTGCTCTGTAATGGAAAACTGTGCTGAACAGCATTCATCCAGCTGTGAAATAAGATAGGCAACTTGTGATTTCCTGTGGGTTGTCTTCTGTCTTGTGGTTTAACCGGGCACAGGCTTTCCCTGGGAACATGGCTATAATGCCAAGTGGATCATGCTGTTTTGCTTTCTCCTGTTTAAAATTGCTGTTGTTCTCTAAAGAAATCTGTTTCTAAGATTCTGCTTTTTTCCCCCCAGGATGAATTAATGTAATGAAACTTAATTGCATGGTTTGTATTTATCATTGGCTTTGCCTTATTAAATCTCCTCAGTCATAGCTGGGGCAAGAGAGACATTGTAGAGCTACAGTCAACTGGGGTAGGGTAAATAGGAGAGTTGCAAAATGGAACAGCCCAACAAAGGAATTGTCCTGTTGCATTCCAGCAATGAATAACTCCACTTGATTTAAGCTATCGGCTTAACAAATGGGCAGAAAATATCCCTTGGCTGCTATTTCCCAGGCCTTATCTAACTTCTGAAAGATTTCTTTTGTTAAAACTGATAAAGATCAGCTAACAATTTAATGCCAAAGTATGGGAGAAGTATTTACCCACAGCTGCTCTTATTTGGTTCATTTTCTAAACTGTGAGGGGACGAGATTTTCTCTTGGCATTTCATAATCATATGAGTTAACATACTGTTTCAGTTGGACACTGGATCTTTTTCTTAATACTGTGTATTTTCTGGCTTGTCAGCACTTCAGCTTTTCTTTTCCCTGCTGCAGACTCAGATTTGGTTCAGCATGCTATACAGCTGAGAAAAGACTGTAGTACTGCTATCTCAATAATCTCTGTTCTGATTATTTTCAATATAAAGTGCTAATATAATTTGCCTCTTGAATCAACAGAAGTAATTCAAGAATCCTAATGCCAAAACATCTTGCTGTAGCTGTGATCTATCTTCCTCTCTCCAACGCCTTAATTCAGGCTAATTAAGAAATTGTATCTGTATCTAGTTACTTTCCAGAAGTTTTGTGCCATACCAGCTCTACACCATCACAGAAAAGGAATCCCTTCTACTCTTCTTTCATAGGCAGTATAAAATCCCCATATTTAAAAATTGTAATGTGTCATTCCAGCACACATCCCAGACTACTTAACCTGGCATCTTGACTGTAGCAATTACTTATATGATTCTCCTTTGAAGATAAGATACAGAGAAGTTAGTGTTGGTTACCATGTTACTTAGCTTCACAATATAGACTCCGCTGTATTATGCAAAGCAGACAGCTACTGTTTCAGAAAGTAGCAGCATTACAAGTGTTCCAGTGGACACACCATCCCGCCCAAATCTCCTTGCATGCGACATGTATCTGGGATGCCGAGAATTCGGGAGTTTACAAATGTCTGCCTTTAGACACCAGACATTTTCAAAACAACTCTGATCAAATCCTTGTTTTGATTTACAATCATTTCTTTCTAGACAGTGGGTGACAGATTTGTTTACAGCTGGATCATACACCAAATGGGGATTTTCAATTTAAACCTGATGTCGAAATTTCTGGTGTTTTCCTCCATGCTTGTGCCAATGGAAAAGGAAGCCTTGCCTTCTGCTACATTCTCCCTTCTTATGTTCACAGTTGTGCACTTATCCAGCAAGAGACACAATACACATGGTGGTTGGACACAGACAATATTTTCAGGAAATATAATAATCACTTCAAGCTATATAGGAAACTTTAAGAGCTCAATAAAACAAATTAATAGCTTTCAGCCATTAGGAACATGTGTTTATTCCTGTTAGGAGAATGATGTGACAGTTGGGAACAGAAATAAACCAAAGGAGATGTGTTAAATTGCTACAGTAGGGGATTATCAATAACGAAATGCAAAACATTGTAAAAATAGCTGTGAGAAAAAATAATTTCCAGAACCAACCCAGGAAGCATGATCAATTTTAGTTTGCTAATTTACAATAGTATTCAAGCAAATCCAGTTGTAGGCTGCGTTATCTATGAGAGACCATACAGAAGTTTCTACAGACCCTCATGCCATCTCTGATGCCATGCAAAAATAAGGAGGTGTCACCTGAGACATTGTCTTGTGAAAGATGCCTACTGGAGGACTGCTGTGGAAATCTGGACCCAGAGAACTGACTTGACCATGCAAAGAAAGCAGGGAGAAGAGCCTGGAATTCTTTTGGGAATGGGGCTGCCCATGCAACAAAGACAGCTACAATGCATAGAAAGGGTTGTAGAAGAAAAGGACAATTTTCTAGGGACAGAAACTGTCAAAGGCAACCTTTCTTCTCAAGAAACAGTAATTTACTTTGCTGACATGAGAATCAAACTCAAAAGCTGCAGGGTTTTTTGTACTTCAGTATGCATACAGAAGCAGCTCAAGAGGCGTATTTCATCATATTATATTGTTTTCTTGTTATCTGTCTAATAAGACCTTTTTGAGTTCTTTTCCTGTGTGTTAAGCCAAAAGTCTCTGTCATGTGTTTGAATCTTACCATGAATAGTGAAATCTAGTCCAAGCAAATTCTGTCCTGCCCAGTGTTCAAGATCTCCTACAGGAGCTCTAAGCAGATTAGTGCTGAGAGCCTGAGAGAATTCTGAGAGAATTCAACCCTCTCAGATGACTTCTCAAGTGAGGCAGACAGGCATCAGCTGCTCAGATTAGTGGTTCTCAAGGTTCTCATAACTCCTTGGCTAATTAAGGTGCAGCCACATGGTGTTTGAAAGTGTACATGCAAACTAACAGGAACTGATGTACCATAATGAATGATGAACTCTGTAACCCAGCGGCAGCTGAAAAAAGAACTGCTGAAACCCCCACCAGCACCTCGGTATTTGCTAAGCCACAATGCCACAAACCTCATGTGTTGTGGCTGCCTGTGTGCTACCGAGCTGCAGAGCCAACTCTTTCCAGTTGTTAGTCTGACTCTCCGAATCCTTTGCAAGGGAAATGTCCTCGCCTCTGCAGTTGTGGAGGTCAACAGCATTTGGCCAGAGTTGCAGATGGCAAGTCAGATCTGAAGGTGTCTGCACCACAAGCCTAAGAAAGAACAGAAAGGTGAATATTTCTTTTGATGACTGGGCTTGTATTCTCAAGGCCTTCTCTGGGAGGTGTATAACTGAATAAGTAGAATAGGCGGCCACAGAAGGCAGGCAAATTTGTGCAGTCTGATTTATCTGCAGCTGTACTGTAAAAAAAAAAATGCCTTCCCACTGAGCCTATTTTGTGAGAATGAAATTCCTTGCCAGCTGCTTCCCGAGGTGATATTTTTGCCAGGAAATTCAACCTGTTTATAGAACACCTTAGCACAGCAGTAGAAAACCTGATCATTTTGTTGTTGCTGACTTGATTAAAGAGTCAGAACCGTGCAATAATAGTCATCCATGATTCTGAGTCTTCAAAGGGAGATAACACTAAACCATTCGGGTCTAACCTATAAGCTAATGCAAATATCTTAATATCTGGCATTATTAATCTATTAAAAAATGAGCTCTTTTCCTTACTAATATCATTATTAGTTGAGATTCCTTAAGACATACATAGTTTAAAGCAATGTAATCTTCAAGTTCAATGAAAGTCAACACTTTTTTCCACTTCATTCCCTTTTTTCCTTGTTATACCTTCTTTTTCTAAGTGAATTAGGATGAAATGAAAGAAAAGGGAACAAACTTTGAAATATTTCGAAACATGATTTTTTGCCTTGCTAATAAATGTTCATTTTTCTCAAAATGCAGCATTTTTCAACAACTTCTATAATTAATAAACACAATCCACATTAAAAAAATGTTCAGATTAACACAGCCTTTCCTATGTAAACTGCTCATTCAGTGAGAAAACAAGGTCTCAAAGTAAGGCTTCATGAAGAATCAATCTAAGGCTGCCATCTTGCCCTTCTACTTCCCCTCCTATATTCCCGCTGCCTCCTTTATTTTGGCAGTAGAGCTCGTGACCAGGAGGCAGACCAGATTAGCTGCCTGGGAGGCTGAAAACTGAATAAGCAGAGAAAATAAACAGCAAAAGGAGCAAGAAGATGGGATTTCATCTTCTGGTAGCAGACAGTATTTACATCTGCTTAAGCCCATCAAAAAAATCACATGCTGAAGCCTTTTGAATAGTACATCAGAAAGTGTCTGCAGTAAGTTAAGGTACATCCACGACCTTTTTTAGGAAACAACTTATTTTTGACATAATTGCTAGTATTTATTTAAACTCCAATGTGAATTTGTAAAGGAATATTTATGAATATGTTGTGGCTTTGGGAAGAAAACTAGCACAGTATCAATGGTTACAGACCCTCTAACGGATGGAAGTGCTGCAGTACAGGGTAGTGAGACTACAGAGAGACTGGAGAATGCCAAGCTTTGGTGCTAAAATTCCACCCTTGGCAGTGGTGGCTACACAGCAGCTTATGGCATGGCATGGCACTAGGAAGTGGTGCTCAGCACTCGGGTCAACATCTGTGGTTCCCAAGGACATATACTGCTTGGGCAGTACTCATACACTGTGTTTTCAAAGTGTGCTTATCATATTCTGGCAGTCTTTGGTACCGAGTGAAGCTTATTCAAATACTTAGAGCTTTAATTACATATTTCTCTCTTTGTTAGAAGAGAAACTAGGACAACCACCCTGCTCCTGAAGGCCACTTTTCTGGTCTCTCTCCTCAAAACAGCCCTGAACACTCATACCCTCCACCTCACCACAATTTCTACTCCAAACTGACTGTTTGGAACACAGATAAAAAGCAGTTTTGAAATCAGAAACCACCCTCTAACTCTTCGTCGAGGCCTCTGTGTGTGCAGCTTGATGAATGCTGATGCAGCAGTGGAGCAAAAAACATACAAAAAAGCTCACGCTGCTTCTAAGGTGTGTTCCCTGCCAGCTCAGTAGATACACAAAGGGGTAAGTAACATTTCATACCTGCTGAACCACGTATGTGAACTCAATTCCTGTAAAATAAAACAGGGGGAAATCTGCCAAGAGATTTGTTTTCAATGAGCACAAATATGTGGGGTAGTCTTTTAAGAATTTTAATATGAAAAAAATGAGGGACTCCCATATTTTGGGAGAAACTGAGTTCTCTGCATCCCAGTATTTATGTCGATACCCAACTATCCCCTAGGTTTATACCAGCTCTCGGAGACATGAGGCCTGTCTGAAAGTGACAGCAAAGGAGGAAATGAACCCACAGAAGCAGAGAATATAAAATCATTTTTCCACCCCCACAAGCAAGTAAGTTGTAGTACTGGCAACAACTGCTTTATACTGTGCACACTCCATGAGAATTATTCTCATGTAAACGTTACTTCCCCAATCAGATAAAAACCCAACTTGCTAGAATGCCAGTTTAGAATTCTAGAGATCTACAAAAGAATTAACAACAAAACTCATTATATTCTGCATAAATAATCCAGGTTGTTTTGTGAACTTGCACTACGGCATCAGCATTTCTAATGCTCAAAGGGTTTGTGTTTTGCCCCGTAACAATGGGGACAGGCTCGTTACTGACTCACGATAATGCTGCTGAGCTCTCGCTGCCAGGAGCAGCACACAACAGAAATGACGCACCACTAACCACTACTGTCGTTCCAGACTGTCACAAGTCCCTTGGATGCCCGCGCGACTTTCACACGTAAGGCAGTAACATATTCTCCAGCTGACAGCACAGCCGAGGGGAGGACACGATGGCTAATGCCACCACCACCTTTCTTGTGTGACACTAACACAATGCGAATCTTACCAGTCTAGGAAAAGACTAACCCAGCACAGGTTTCAGCTGGGTTAGCAAGTTGCACTGGTTAAGCAGATAGCGGAGAGAGCAGAACTCACACAGGGAAGAGACAGGGCTTTGGGTGAGGGGTTAGGACTGTGCTCTTTTCCCTGTCACACTGACACTTTGGCTCTGCTGTGGGGTTGAACCAGATCCTGGCCCCCAGCCCACATCCTGGCTGCAGGTAGGGAAAGGAAATCACTCTCCTCCTTTTAAAGAGAAAAGAAACCCTAGAACTTCTTAGGACTAGCTTACAATAAAAATAAAGGGAAATTATAAATAACAGTCAAGCTTTCGGAAGGTGGCAGAAGGATTGGTTTGGGTTTTTAGGGTTTTGTTTGTTTCTTTGTTTGTTTTTAAAGCAGGAGTCCTATAACATTAGGGAATTAAAATGCAGTATACACAACATTTTAAGGCTGTTAAGGCATCTGAAACAGTCCGGCGATCAGTATCGAAACAGGTAAAGTCTTTAATATTCCAGCAGTTACTGTTTTCTACAAAATTAATCAAAATAAACTGCATCAGTATGAGAATGTTTTATTAAAAATACATATCTTCTGTTTCACATAAAAAGAACCAACACTGTAAACACACACAACTTAAGAAGTTGGACAGGAATTACTTGGAAAAAAAATACAGATTCCTGTAATCCCAGAGCACCCAACCTTTGACTGCATGAGCCACAAATTAGAATCTTCCTGTGTTCAAAGACCCGGAGTGCCTGTCCTGTACACAGCACAGTGCCCAGGAAGGAGCAACTGGTCAGAGGCAGGGGTACATGCAGGATACATGCATTCTTCTCCCCATATCCAGGGAGGCCTGTCACTCCCCAGCCCTGCCACTGGGCACAATGGTAACCTTAGCAAGAGAAATGCTGGAGTGGCACTCAGCTCAAGTGTCAGAGGTTGGCCACCTCCTTCTGTAAAGAAGGAGAAATACAGCACAGCACTTCCAGGTAATTTCACTTCGGATCCAGCAGAAACTCACATTAACAGCACTGTTGAAAAAAACCCAGCCGTGCTTCGGTGATACAACACAATGCAACAGTCTTTTTCATAAAGATGACCTTAACTGAAACCTACGCTGGAATCCACTAACTTTTGGTTCCCCACTTTTTGTAACTCAGATCCATCTCAAACTTTTGGAAAGACACAATTTTCAAAGCAATCAGTTATCAGTTTAGGCAGCAGCAAGTACTGTGAAAGTTTAGTGCATAAAAATCAAAGTCAGAATACAAAAGAGCTGTCAGACACATCTACTATTTAAAGTGTACAGAACAAAACACTGGCTGTATTTACTCTCTTGTAGAAAACATCAGTTTGCCAGGCTGCCTTTCTTGCTCTGGAGATGCTGAAGATTCTGCTCCTTTTAAAGTCATCATGAGATGTATTCATCATCCCTCCAAAATGATCAACATGCTTCGTAAATTCAGGCTCAAAAAGCATGCCAGACACTGACTGTAAACTAACATTTACTGGCCAACTCGTAACTTGCGCAAGGCACGAAGAAGCAAAGACACTAGAATGATGGGGAAGCAAGCTGATGTGAAATCACAAACCAGTGGTCCCTGTGCTTTGACCTGACAAAGCACCTAAGGATATGGGCAGCTGAAACAGCAACAGTATCTAAGGTTGGGCAAGCAGAATAACTGTAAAGCAAAGTCCAGTTTTGAAGAAAAAAAAGCTGGCTTGCATGTCACTATACATGTTCTAATCCCATACAAGTCATGATCTGATTAAAAGAAAAAAAATAAAATACTTCATCCAACATCATACCTTGCAACCTAGGAGGGTATTACATTTAGAGGCCTATCTCCTTAAGTATTATTCATCATCTACAGTGTTAATTCCTTGGACTGCAATTTCATCAAGCACTCTGTCTGAAAGGTCTGTCAGTTTGCTGACTACGCTGGGAATTTATGACAGAGATCAGCTTCCTCACTCAGTCCACGGAAGTCCGAGGTCTACCAGTTAAAACACAATGATTCCTCTTAACATACTGCTACCACACAGATTGTAACAGAACAAGATTTGCCCAGCACAGCATTTGTTCCTATTTCTAATGCATGGAAAAAGAAACAAACTGACTTTCAGGACCACGGATGAGTTTGCGGAACTGGAATTAAAGAACTCTCTTTGTTTTTTTAGCAAAGCAAATTTGTTCTGGGATTAATGAAATAGAAATATCCACTAAGCTCCAGAATGCCACCAATCAAAATAACTTTCCATACTAGAGTATCTTAAACACAGGATCTCAATTTGCCAAAATGTGAGCAAATCAAATTCTTGCCTTAATTGTAACACTCTTCAACTCACTGTCATCAAATTCCAACTAATTTCAAAGCCCATATTGAAAAGCTTTGATCCTTAGGGCTGACCTGCTCTGCATTTTAGAAGGAAAAAAATGATTTAAAGACATCCCAGGTTGGGAATTTATAGTCCCTTCTCACCCTTGTAGAGCTACAGGTGAAGGTCACAAGTAACTTAAAACTTCATCTTACAGAAAATAGGAATGGTAAACTTTCTCTAGTTGTGAGGTGGCAGCGTAGGAAATAATTGGATTTTAAAATAGCTCAACTTGAAGTGTTGAAGAACAAGGCTGAAAAGATTAAGTCTTAATCAGTAATTAAATAAGCTACAGCACGAAAAGTCCAACAACCATAAAGGTCAACTCTGAGAAATACACAAGCTCATTGGTACTTGTATATACATTTAAAAAAAAGAAAAGAGACAATCTAGATTTAAAAATCTCTCCCCAGGGTTATAATCCCCTTCCTAGAGAGATGTTGTTATAGCCTGTGTACAGTGTTCCAAAAGAATTGTTTTATAGCCTTCAGAATTCTTCATGGTTTTCCTAATCCATTTCGCAGTGAGTGACATTTCTCTCCAGAACTGAGTAACACTTTAAAGGCTACTTGAAAAATCCATCTTTAAGATGGCCTTCAAATCAAATATTCAAGCTTCTAAACAGAATTTTAAAATACAAGTATTTTTTGTTTTAATCACAAAATAGATCTAGTGAATTTGCTAACTTATTAAAAAACAGATTAGAAATAAAATTCAAAGAAGTTTCTAGCTTCCAGTAATTCACAAAATGCTATTACAGTACAGAACGTTATTAGTTAAACCAGTTTTACTTCTTATGATAGCTTCTTTGAAAATAAAGGGTAATTTGACAGTAATTCTATTACAGAAGTTCATAAGCGGGTAGCTTTTTGTGCGTGCAGTAGAAAATAAAGAACAGAGCTACAGAACTGAATTAGTCTGCCAAATACCCTTTTCACATACCACATCTTGAAATATGTGTGTCTAGATGAACAAGAAACTCAGTGAACCCCCTGCACCCCGTTCCACTGCCTGCATCTGGATAATGCACGGGTGCAAGGATCCACCTATGCAGCTCTTACAATGGGGTTAGAATCTAATAAGAGCTTATCAAATAGCAAAGAGGTTCAAACCTACTCTGATCTCAGTAAGCAGAAGGATGAACGGATACTATTGTTAGTGTACTGTCCCAGCATTAGCAGCAATTTTGTCTGTAGTGAGCTCAGAGTTAAAAAATAAAAAAAATTGGTCAGGAAGTAACACAGGAGAACAGCAACAGACTTGCTGAACTCGGGTCTCCATTGCTTTGCACCTTGGGAAACTTAACCTTACAAATGATTATGCTCAGTGCAAGGCGGCAGAGAGAATCAAGCCTGTAATTTTCATGGTTTGAATGACCACAGGAACTTGGCTTCCAAGACTTTGCCTTCTTAAGATGCATGTGTCACAACAGGAATGTCAATTTCTATGGCCGAGAGGCGAGAGCGTGCAGAATACGGCTGAGAGGCATAGCTGTGCATGCTAGGGGCATGGGAATACAGGGGCTGCCAGAAAGGAGAAGGTAGGCTTTTACATGCGCAGTACCACAGAAACAGCAGAACAGAAGTGAAGAACAGACCACCAGCGCTGGCAATGGCAATAAATACAGAGATGTCAAAGCTAAAGACAGGCTCGTATTTTCTGTTCAGATAATTGTTATAAAAAATGACCCAGATGGATGGAGTGAGACAAATGGCACACGCAAGGAGGAACAAGAGGCCTGCCACGAGATGGCAGCCCGCACTGTTTACAAGGCATTTGGCCAATTTGATGTTTGGCACGCTTGATACAAAGGCTGTGTTACACATGCCAATCAAGCAGAGAAACAGAGCTGAGACAGCAGTAAACATACTCAGTGGAAGGGCAAACTGAAGAACACGCAAATCCAGTTGATCGACAGCAGTGTACCACTGTGGGTCATATATCACACAGTCTCTGCTCCCATCAAAGCGAGCGCACTTAATCCAGAGTCCAGTGTAAACGGTCACATTCCTCTCATTCTTGTTGAATGTGTACAGTCTCATTTGCCTCCAGTTTGGAAGCAGAACTGCTGCGAGGAGTCCAGCTACTGAGGCTGTTCCACTGAGGAAGGCCAGTACGGTTGCTGCATGAACATCCCGGCAGCCCATGCTTACCCACAGAAGTTGTTTCCTGCAACTAAAAAGAAAAAATAAAAATTTAAAAATCAGTAGGTGCAAGTTTATGGACACAGGACTGACTACAGTTGACTTCTGCCATGTTAATAAACTTGTGCGGTAGCTGGTAGGCAGGAAGTCTCTGGCACCTTCTTTGCCTTACATGCTTACGTGGAGGAAACGCCACCAAGTCCATGCTTTAATGAAACCTCAGATTATTTCACAGACTGTTATCATTGCTTAGCTGACTGCTAAATTCACTGTGTTCAAAATCAAAAAGGAGCACTTTAACGTGGCATTCCACACAGCCTTTCAGCTTGTGTCACTGCATGGACTTTTAGAGAGTCTGGGTGAAGAAGGTGAATCATTGAGTGAGTGTGATTTAAGAAGTTCACCTCTCCCTCAACTGGCAGCTCCCTCTCTTTAGCCCAGATGTAACATCAGAGCGCACGGTCAGTCCTACCACACTGCCATGTGAGTAAAAGGGAATTGCTTAAAACCATCATCACTAGACTGGACAAGGAATGAACATGTAGGCAGTTATACACATTTCATATAGGCCAAATTGTTGGTGAGAGCTGCAAGCCAGTAGAGCAAGTTGAGTAATTTACTATGATTTTTTTTTTCAAAAGCAATTAACAGTTCTTCCACCCTACCTTTGCCTTTCAAAACCACCTGTCCAAGCACACAAACAATTCCAGAAAGCAGATGGCTTTTCAGCTTTCACATTTTCCTCTTCAGACAAAGTGTTAAAGAATACTGCTTCCTTTTCAGTATAACCACTGTCTTTGTATCTAGTAGAGCCTCTTGCCTGCAGAGATCCTGGGAAACAGTCTCAATGACGGGTCTTTTATAAAGAAATTGTTTAAAAAAAAAACAAAACAAACCAAACAGACTCAATTTGAGTAATCCCATCTCTGGGTGCTTGAGACACTTTAAAGAGGCCTAATACATAATAGGCACTAAGCGTCCACTCCAGAGTGTACTTGAAGCAGGACACTAAAAATTATAGTACCTAAAAATGAGCAGAAACTGCGGAAAATCTGAGAGCTACTAAGTCATAAACTCCTACTGAAATTTCTTCCAAATCATTATACTGCATTGTGCTGATTTGTCTAAAATGACAAAACAATTCTTTAGGTACCAGAAGTTCTACCTAATGCATATACAAATAACTGAATATCTGTATCTCAGTAAGGTTACAGACATGGTTGCAACCAAAGAGGAAATGGGATCTGATCCCTTACTATCCTTCCACACCTGCAAACACCATATGCCCAGGGAACTTTTCAGATAAGGAATTTCCATGTATACCGGAAGCAGACTACAAGCATTATCAGGCTATACAGCTAGTCAGCATTTTATTGATTAATAGACAAATAAATAAAGCCCAATCTTTTTCATAAGAAAGCATTAGGTATTTATTTACTTTTTATGCCATCTAATCCTGAAGGATTGCAATGGTATGCAGGTAACATTTAACTGCTGATCACACTCTTTTAAAGAAGCACTGCTGAAAGAAATAATGACAACCACATTTATGCTAAAAATGCACCTTATTCATCAAAAAGATGGCATTATATTTTTGCTAAGAATAGCTGAGTGTGGGCAAGCTACTGTTCTCAGGGCAGTAACCTTTTCAGATAGTGGATCATTAATAGAATACTTCCCAGGCAGGGGGACCCAAGACTTATTTCCATCATAATTAATTTAATATTATGCTTAACCTCAGCTTCAGTAAGGTCAACGCAACCAACTTGCAAAGAAACGGAACTATAACAAATGAGCTTGAGGGGCAAATCTAACATAGCATCACATCATGTTCTCCTCAACCTTGATAGTTCTGCTTTTCCATAAAGAGCTTGCCTTTGCCTGGATCAAAGTTCCATGCAGGCAGGGCATACTCTGAGACAGAGCTCTACCAGGAACAGCTGGAATTGGAGCACAAGACGGACATTTTCAGAAACCCACTGTTTCTGCAAATTCATGGGGAGGCATTTTCTTTCCTTCGACATTATCAAAGTATAGTTATGGCAAGGACTGTGCAGGCAGGACTTAAGAAAGCATGGGGAATTTTGTATTTTTCTATTACCTCTGCTGTACCAGTTACATAGACAGAAGACTTTAGTCTCTAGTTCATCCTAGTTGCCAGGTGTGTTTAGGCCACCCTCCATACCTTGGTTTTGATAACCATTCCTGGTAGAAGCACCAAGGATGGTTTTTTTGGTTGGGTTTTTTGTTGTTGTTTTGGGGGGGATTGTTTGTTTGGTTTGGGGTTGTCTGGGGTTTTTTTTTCTGTTGTTGTTGGTATTTGGGGTTTGGATGGTTTTTTGCCTTTTTTTTAAACAAAAAAAAAAGGGGGGAAGAAAAAAAGAGTGCCTAGTGCTTCTCTTGGGGTAGGAATGCAAAAGACATAGAAAATAGCTTATTTTCCCATTAGAGGGTGTCAAGGAAAAGTGAATTTATAGGTAAGAGATCTATGACCCCCCTATCAGGGGAAACTTGTCCCATCTTGCAAATACTGCTAGCTGTAATTACAGCTTCAGTTACAATCCCTGATTAAGAAGACAGCAACAAAATAGATGTTGTCTTAATTAAGATGGAGCCAGTGTACTCACCAGCGGTGTGTTCAAATCAAGAGAAACTGTAGCAACTTTTAGAGTAGGAAAAAAGGTGTTACTGGATCTAGGAAACAGAACAAGGAAAGAGTCATCATCACATTTGTTTCATGCAATTCCAGGAACAGTGTTTACATTGTAATTCAGAAATAAGGAATCTCAGATATGTTTACAGCAGGCCAACTCCATCACCTTTCTACAATTTCCTCGTATTTAAAAAATCCGCCTCAAACTGCTTTTTTTCTTCCCCCAGGATTTTTTCCCCTCTATCTACTCATCTCTGTCTTCATGCAACAGGCAAAAAACTCCCTTTCTTACAGGTGTTCCAAGACACGGAGATGTTCACATCCTGAATTTTATGTTTCTAGCAAAAAAATCCATATAAAGCCATATGAAAATAATACTTCAGATTTTAGGTTCCAGGCTGTGCTTAAACAGCTGGGAAGATGGGGTGCAATGGTTTTTTTTAATATCAGAGAACAAAACACAGACTCTAAACTGTTTATAGACTTGTTGTTCTCTATTCCTTCCTGGCTTCTACACAAAGCTTTGAAGGAAAAGGGATAAAGACAGGAAGCACTGGTGATGCATTTTCAACGGCTCTCCAGCTTTTCCAGAGGAAGAGAAAGGATCCTCTTGTGGATTCTCTTTACACCCACGTCTGGGATCCACACCACTGGGTCCCAAGAGCAACTCTGCAGGTCATAATAGGAAAATTGCTTTTCTACTGGACAGAGTCAGACCTACAAGCATGTCATTTATGTGATTGTAAAAGCTACAACCTAAAGGTGAGTTTGCTGTACTAACATGTACAAGGACATAGAGTTTATTCTAAATAACCTATATCAAAACCTGAAATATTATACCATTTATATATGCGTAGTCTCCTGGGGTGCAACATCAAAGAAATTCTTCTATCAAACCATCTAGGCAAGAGAGAGACCTTACAGCACGCACTCACGCAACCCAAGTTTTTCACTAAATGAGAAAATGAATTTCCAAGTCTGGAGTCCTCCAATATGAATGCTGTTGCATATAAGACATCAAAATGCAGACACAATGAAATCAAGTAGCCCACTGGCTTTCCACTGCCAAGTAATCAACCAAGACCACTATGAGTAAATGCGACAATTTGGGCAAACTAACTATGCAGTGCTGCAGAGGTCAGCATCAACACGTTCAACTGCATTTGGAGAAGTAGCAGTTTTTTGGTTTGGGTTTGGTTTTTGGTTTTTTTTTTTTTTTTTTTTTT